>JAEIIL010004444.1:0-15604 GCA_018905715.1 Drosophila lini | reverse complement strand
GACAAGTTAAAACATCGATTTAGTGTTTCGACTTTGGTTTATCGGTTCTGCATTTGTTATATACAAAAAATAAGAGACAAACAACATTTTTTAAATTTAATTTAAAATTATTTAAGTACCCAGTTAAGGAGTCTCTCTGTTTTTCTTAAGTTCTTCAACAATATTGATAATATTTAAATGTTAAATCCGGTATTATTACTAATTAAAATTGTTACTTTTAGACACATTTTAAAGAGATTTAAAAAACTCTTTCTATTTCATTATTTGGCATTAAATATTTTGTCGAAGAAAACAAATTTAAAAATATATATAGCAAACATTGAATCTTCCTGTGTGGCTTCCATAATACATAATATATGGTATCTCTATAGTGACGTTTATCTTGTGTGTAATTTTTTTTGAGTTGTTCAAAACTCTTTTATTATTATTGCTGCCTTGAAGGCGTTGACTTTGCATTTGCACTCAGGCTTCAGTCAGGAATTGTTTTTCATTTCTTCTTTGTTTTATTTTGTAGTTTTAGACGAGGAAAGGTTAAAATACGTGTAAAGCATAAGCACGCGACAACTCTAAACTCTATGCTTGCAGCCCCCTCTCCTCCCTAGGCCCCTCCTCTCAGTTTCTATACAATAAATACATATCTAAATCAACGTTACGGAACTACGATGCCAACTTCGATTAGCGTTTCAATAATTTTGTTGCTTGTGTGTCATTGTAATGGCTGCTGCTTGTTGTTGTTCTTTTTGCATTTTTATGTTTTCTCTTTTTTTTTTTTTTGTTGTTTTTTATTATTTTTACAATATTTTCAACTTTAGGATCATAGATGTAACATTAAATAACATTTTTGCGTAAATCTAGTATTTCTAATGTTCTTTTTTTGTTGTGGCTGTTGCTGCTGCGGCGCTCCTGCTGGTACTGCTGCCTCCTCCTTAGCCCTGCTGCTGCCGCACACACTATGCCGTGGTGGTGGAGGATGCAGCTGCTCCTGCTGCCCCACCGACTCCACCGCCGCCACCGCCACCGCCCGCCGCATTGCACTGTATGAGCCCACTGTGCTGCTGCTGCTGCTGCTGTTGCGCCTGCTGCTGCGCCGCATGATGGTGATGGCCATGGTGCCCGTGTCCATGGTGATGATGGTGATGGAGGTGATGGTTCATGTGATTCAGATTATGATTATTGTTATTATTGTTGCTAAAGTTTAAATGTAGTGCGCCCGCGCCATTGTTCAATGCGGCAGGATCCGGTCCTCCGGTTGCCGCTCCACCCGCTCCCGCTGCCGCAGCAGCAGCAGCTGTCGCCGCCTGAGGAACCGCCGAGGTGCAGTAGCGCGTTGTATCACCAAACTCGCCACTGGTCAGGTCGCCCAGTATCCCGCCAAGCAAACCGCTGCTGCCGGCCGGCTTGCAGCCCGCCCCAGCCTCGGGCTGCGTGCAAATTGGCGGCGCCGCCGCATCGCCATCGATCAGGGAGACGGATGCCGAGGCGGATGTGCTGCCATTGTTGCTTTGTGAATTGACATGCAGGGCCTCCGCCGAGGAGGTGCTGTTGCTGTTGCTGCTGCTGTTGTGGTGTTGCTGCTGATGCTGCTGTTGCTGCTGGTGCTGATGATGCTGCAGGTCACCGGCTGAGGCAGCAGCGGTGGCGGAGGAGTGCTCATGGACCGACGACGAGGATGAGGCATCCTGACAGCCGCCAGTGTCATCGGTGAGGCGTAGGGCCACCTCTAAATCACGCAGAACGTCCGTCTCCTTCTCGTCGATCAGGTTGAAGCGCCGATGGAGGGCGGTGAGGTGCGCGAACGTCAGATTTAGATGGGTGTGCAAGCCGAGCAGCGCGATTTCTCGGAAATGCGCCGCATACAGATGCGCTATCACATGAAATTGCAAGCGTAGTATCTTCCGCGCGATCGACTCGAACGAGCCGGGGAACTCGTTGGCGTATTTGGTTGGGAATATCGACTCGTCGCTGACCGTCTTTTGGGTGAAAGTCATCACATAGTCGATGTACTGCGGCGCTGCTACGCGCGTCTTCTTGCCCTTCTCGTCGAACCATAAGTACGTTCTATAAAAGAGATAATTAATAATAAATTAGTCGAGATTTTAGGGGTATTGAAGATGTATTTCTTGGCTTACCTGTTGCCGGGTCCGGTCATGTCGGCGCATCCGGATTGTGTACAAAATTCACTAATAGTTCCATAGACCAAGTTTACGTGCTCAAATAGAGCCAGGGCTAGAAGGGAAATAAGAGTACAAAAATCGATTAATAATCAAGGATTGCTATAGGCTTATGTACCTGTTCGATTTATTTATTTATTACGTTCCTAAAAATCTATAAACTAACATTCTTTCTTCACAGAATAAACCGAATATGTACCAAGTCCAACCAAAAGACAACTAGAAATGCTTTCCCCAAATATTTAAGTCACCGATACCTAAAATTCTGATAATTCCGAAAACCCTGATGCCATCTTATCATCGATTGTGGGTGAGACGTCTGCCTTCTGGTATTGATTTCTTGCAGTGTCTGGTATTCAGAGATAAGACCAAGCTGTGCCACCCAGTAAGGTCAATGCCGAACCAATATTTGCACAAGTGTCCTCATTACGTCAGCCGGCAGAGGTGCATTATGAAATGGCAGCAGCAGCAGCAACAGTATTTGGAGCAAAAATAAACCCAATTCGGAGATAAGCCAAAGGACGGGGGTGCGGTGAGTGCTCTAAAGTCAGCAATCTCGGATATTAAATTTGCATATGAACTTGCTTGCAGCTGACGCCATCGGGCGACGTCAACTGACCCTGATCATCGTCGCGCCCACGACAAACACACAGTTTGGCTTTGATTGTTTTTCCAAAAGCCGAAGGGAGATGGGAAAAATTAAAGAAGCCCAAAGATGGGAGGAGGTGGATGGATGCCTCCGGGGGCCTTTGGCGGCTACAATTTGCTGATACATTGCCAATTATTCGCCTCATTTGAGTCAACAAAGAACTGTGTAATTTGCATTTTGCCACCCGGCAAACAGATTATTTACAAGATGATGTAATAATCTCAACTCAAAATCGATTCTGTTCTCCTACGGAGAATGATGTAACCAGAGAAGAAGACTCCTCCAGGCGAAAAGGGGCTAATTAAGTAAGATGTGACTCACTGAAGATTGGAGGAGGAGTGCCCATAAATCCTCAATTTCAATTTAACTAAGCTGAAAGTGATGTAAGCTTCAGTGAGCTTAAAATAAATATATAAAAGTCTATAAAAATAGAACCTAAGAGTCTGGCTGTAAGCCTTATTAAAAACTTTTTAAATAAAATATCAATCACCTGATTTTTACCTTAAAAATATTACTAAATAAAATAACAATCACCTGATTTTTTCTCTAAAATTCTATAGGGTTTTCCTGCACTTTGCTAGACTGCAGCCAAAAGATAATGCTATCGGGTAGACTGTATATATTTCTATGGTAAAGTTCATTGGCTGGATGATGGAATATACATATAAATATATATATACCTAAGTTTAGTGCCCTCTTCCCGGTAGGTAGAAGTGTCTCATAAATTAGGGCACTCAACCGAAGCCAAAGGCGAGATTAGGCATTATCAAACTTTTGCCATACAAAATAGCACCACAGGCACTCGCCCGCTAGTTAAACTCATTTGTAAATCACACGATAAAGCTGACAATAACAATGGGAGGTAAATAAAAGCAATTTGAAAGCAAAATCGAACGAGAAAAGTAAGGAAAATCACGTGAAATTTAAATTGGATGACTGAGAGTTATTGTACAGTGGGGAGTATTGGAATAATCAATGATAAAGCTATATTTTTACTATTCTAATTTTAGTCAGAAGTCTTAAAAGCCGAGAAGGAGCCATTTCCGAACCTATAAAGTATATATATTCTTGATCTGCATAAACAGGAGAATCTTTCTGGCCATATCAGAAAAAAAAATTGTTTTTTTTTCTTTTTTTTCCAAAATTTCATAAGGGGTAACATCATTAAAATTCTCAAAAATCGACAAAAATTTTTAATTCCTAAAATTTTAAATTCAGTATGCAGTTTTTGTAACCTAGAAAAAACCAACACAGAACCGCTTCCCGAATTGAATTTAAGGCTTTTTTGACTGAATTATGATATTTTTAAACTTGGATTTGTCCACAAAATTGTCATATGTAAATATTTATTTAAAGATTTCAAATATTTCCGCTCTTATTGAAACTTACTGTGTGACGCTAGCCATTCATTGTAATCCAAACCAGCTGGAAGATCCACTAAGGCTTTGAGATCAGCTTCAGGTAATTTACGTTCTAGGACACTCTCCTCCAAATACAATTTGGTGTCTGTTGAATTTTGATCGCCATCGCGTTCCTTGCGACGGGCCTTGCTGCAAAGATACAAAAAAATAAAAGAAAATTAAATAAGTTTCATAATTTGTTAGCAATTTAGATGTAAATTTAGTATTAATTTATAATATTTTCTGTATAAAGGAGTCTCACCCAGCTACGCATAGAAAACTATCGACTGAATCCTGAGCATAACGGTACAGGGTACCAATGGTATCACCGATTTTAGAGGGTATTGTCGTCACTTGCCACATAAAACGTGCCGTTCTCAACAGACATTTAATCACATAAGAGGTAGGAGGGGGTGTCGGTGGGGGCGATGCCGAGGTCGTTGCACTCGTTGTTGTTGACGTCACAGTCGATGATATCGTTGAGGTCGAGGACGTTGATGGCGAATTACTACTGGCCAATTTTCTTTTTGAATCCGTTGCAGATACAAATGTAACTCCCACTATTCTTGTTGTTGGCACCTTTGAGCTTAGAGTTTCTTTCATTTTTTGGTATTGTTTACGTTGTTGCTTTGGTCATCTTGCCTCCTGCGATCCGCAAATGGAATCAAATTAGCCCAAAAACGAACCCAACCGAACGGAACCGAAGCGAAGAACTTGAGTCTTATCGCTATGCCTGAGAGAACTAGAACCGAGAGTAGGGTAATTGTAGGGAAGGCTTTATAGAAAATATTATCAAAGGGCAAAAGTTTTACAAACAGAATCTTGCAACCCTAACTATTATATTAACTAAAATCTTGACAGCCCCACATGGCCTGATACTAAACCCTCCTAGTAGCGAGTATGAAAAAGCATAAAATCTTATCAAAGCCAAGAATCAACAATTGTTTTTTGTATTTTTGTTGGTTTTTTATTTATGCAAAGAGACCGGAAAAGTGCGTAGCATGTGCCCGGACTCAACGAGCCAAAAAAAAAAAGTACAAATTTATCCGTGGCAAAGCGGCTCTTTTAGGCATTTAAACAAATAAACTTAGTTCTGATTATAATTATGCCATCCCAGCAGCAGCTCTCCAGCTCCGCCATGAAGGCAGCCAACCGTGCTGATAAAACTTGTACACATATGCCCATGACTATATAGTCATTGTATATAATGTATATAACCGACAATTGTGCGCATTTGTTTTTTCATTATTTGCTGGTAGGCGGCGAGGCATGGCGCCCACAGGTGAGGCAGAGAGGTAACCCCCAGAGAAGTTTCCCGTTTTTTTTTTTTTTTTTTTCAGATAATGAAATGGAAATCCACCCGCATCCCATGAAGTGACAGGTGGGAGAAGCTCTTGAAGTAATAGTTATTCCATCAAGTGCCAAATAATGCCAAGGATATTCACATATATATATTATCGATCTAGCTACCTTTGGTCTTTTTTTTGGTTTTGTTTTTTGTCGCTGGAAATTTGCGTGTCAGGTCAGAGAGGCGTTGAGAGGTCGTTCCGTTTGGTTTGTGCTCGAGTCTAGGTTTTAATGCACTGCCAACGGATGTAGCCACCGATGGCACACAAAGATTTGCAGGTAAACTCGAGGCCAGGTGAGAGCCCTGTAATCAGGGGCAACTTGAGGTGGAAAATCCTTGCAAAATTTCACTACATATCTAGCTGTATTTTTAAGGCTTTTAAAAACAAAGCCAACTATAAAGAAAGCTTGGGAAAAATTATAAAAACTGTTTGCAAAAGCTGTTTTAAAGGTTTTAAAAATGTTATAAAAGTTTATGCAAATTTTAAATGCATTTTTCAAGTCAAATTGAATTCATTTCCTAAACTTCCTTCCTTGAATTTTCACTCACTCTTTCTCTGGTGGTTTCGTGACCCATATCTCTTAGAGGAGTTTCCAAAAAACACGTGCTCCTGGCAAGCTCTTAGTCGATTACCCAGTTGTGTCACGGTTTTATGACTTCTCCGATCGAACGACAACTTCTTCGAGCAAAGAAACCATTAACCCCAACACACAGAAACACAAACACACACTAGTATACATTTATACACACTTTTACACACAATTTACACACTGGGCCCAATCAAAGTGACGTGTTATGTGGCGCGATAAGATGGCTTCTTGCCATTTCACAAGAAGTTCCACGGAAACGTCACATCAGCCACTAAAAAACTGGGTTTTATTGAGCTTCCCCCTCTTATTTATTTATTTATTTTTTTTTGTTGTTGTTGTTCGTTTTTATACAAATAAACACCTCGCTTGTGTGTGGCAGAATAGGCCGCAAATATTTTTGCACGTTTGGATTTTATTTCGCATTTCGAACTGCCTCGCTGCGAGTCAAGCTAAAACCTAAAACTAAAAGCCAGCGAAGAGCCCCCCCATAATGGGTGCATAAAAAATGGTGATAAATAAAATTGAAACTCGAACACACAAAACAGTTCCGTGTATTGGCACGAAATGGAATGGATAAAGGTGTGTGTGTGGGAGAGGCTATGTGACCTTGCGATAAGGCATATAATTTGAAATAATCAATTAGCCAAAAGAAGAAAAGATAGAGATATTTAAGCGTCTAGAGGAAATATATATCTAATAACCAATAAATGGAAGCCTAGCGAAAAGAGAACCTGTCCTAATGATTTATTTATTATTCTTGCAAACCGAGTGTGATATGAAGCATATGGCCTAAAGCCCAAGGGGGGCTCTAGAAATGGGGCCTATGAGACCCCCATTAGAGTGGCCCTGGGCACACATGTCCCAGGTCCATACCCATGCCCCCATATCCATTCTCATTTCCCTTTCCACCTCACCCTGCCATAGCTTTATCACTTCAGATAAGTGCAGGGCACGGGCATGGGCTTTCCCGACTTTAATTTTCGTGTGCCATTTACCCTGGAATACTATTGCTCCTCCTCCTCCCCCTCCTAGCCATATGCCACGCACAAAACCAATCACCGTGATATGGATCTATCAATTAAAAGGCTTTTGCTGTTGCCACACAAGTAGGTATAGTTATCTTTTCATATATGCATATCATACTGAAAAGTCGCACAAACTCAACTTTCAGGTGCTTATCTCAGTTTTCCTTGATAAGAGCTAAACAAATATGTATATAGTATATGCCAGGAAGCGTGGCTTTGATTTACAAACAAAGCAAATTAAACTCAAGCTTAAAACTAAAGCTGAAAGGAGACTTCTTATCGTTTATAATTATACATTCCTTGGTTTTATCTTTGTAACAAAAATAAATAATTTTTTACATTTTTATTTCTCCCTTATTTTTGCTTTCTGATAAAATGTATTCCCTACACATTAACCTTGAGGTTAATAAACCCCCACATCATATTCCTATGACACACATATGGCCATAATTAAACGTTTTGTTTATGCTGATATTTTCTATATCACAAAGCCTGCTGTTTATATTACCCGCTGACGATGATGATGATGAAATCGAAATGGAAATATGGATAAATAGACTGACTAACTGGGCTGAATACTATTACAAGAGATAGAGAGAGAAAGAAAGAGAATTGCAATTGAAATGTATTGCCTAATATTCCAGACAATGACTAGAAACAAAGCCGCATCTCCAACAATAGACAATGGAAGACACCAACCAGACTGTCCTGAGCCCTATCGCTGTTTTCCATAACTGCTGATATCAACGCTGTATGTGTGTGTGTCTATATGTATTTAGCTAGATAAATACCCGCCTGTATGAGACACCGTGTGGGTGAGGTTATTGTTGTTGACGATGTTGAAAGTAACGGCGTTGTAAGTGGCCAAAGGTGTTGAAATGGCTATAACAACAACAGCCAGAGGGGAGCAGATATAGGCGAAGTAGTACGATAAGTTAATAGCCGCAAATGGGCCAGAATGCAGTCAACAATTACACTGCCAAAGACAAAGGCAAGAAAAGCCAAAGCAAAAGCAAAAAAAAGCGACTGATAAGATACTACTAGAGTAAAGTGATCGGAACAGAACGCACACGATGGGTCTATAAAAACCGCGGAAATATATTTTTAAATTTTCATTAAAAAATAACATCATAAATTATTTAATAGGTTAATAAAATAAAAGGCTTTTTAATAGCATTTTTTTGTTATTAAATATTTTTAAATAGGGATTCATTTCCTTATGGGCTAAGCCTCAAGTCAAGAAGCTTTCACTGTCAGAATTCGCCACAACCTTTGTTTATTGTCACCCCACAATCATGTCTTGGTTGGGAATGATGTAATGGTCTATGGTGTCTATGGCTGCCATAAACTCGGCCCCGTCTAACTAGCTCTGCCTCTGACTGATGGGTGTTGTTGTGGTTCAGTTCCAGCTCTCTTTTGTGTTTAACACTCGAGGCAAAAGGGCCAGGCCACAGCCGCAAGATTAAAAAAAAAAAAATGTATATAAAAAAATAACATCTACTGCCGAAATGAGCTTGGAAACGTGACAGAATAATGGCATCACATAAACGTCTCATTGATACACGATATCCCAGGGTGCGATGAAGTAAATGGCATACATAAAAGGCAGCCACAAGCCAAATGTGGGCCAGGTCTTTCACTCGTCAAAGACGCAAATGGAGCTGCCTCGGATTACACTGGAGTTGGAAATGAAGTTGAGTCTGTATACAAGTCTATGTGAACTTTGTTGATCAAGGCAGATTTTGTGGTCTTTTTCTGATATTTTGGGTTTCATAAACAAGGATCTTGAAGTTCATGTTTAAAGAGATAATTTTCGGCAAAGAAAAATTTCTTAAAATGTTTCTTCTATTATATATTCACCTCTCCATTTGAAAACTATTAACACTGATAATCTCAGGTCATAATTTGGCATTAATTTCCATCTCAGAGATGCAATCCACATCTGGAAATGTATATCTCTGCCTGTGGAAACCGGTTGGAACCGTTCACTCGTCGGATTTTTCATACAGAATGCATAATAATACTAATGGCGAGGGCGGCTCTAGAGGCCACTCAACCGGGCGCGAATTACGTCATGCCAGCGAGCGGTGCATTTATCCAGTTGGATTCACACCACAACTGGACTGACCGACCGACCGACCGATTGTTTACTTTATTGACATGGCCAATAGATAATTATCTATCGAGCTAAGGAACCAGAAAACACCTAAGTAAGCAGAGGTAGCCAAACTTGGGCAATTAAAAGAATATCGAAAGGTTCAAAACCGTATAAATTATCATGGCAAATCGAAGCGGAGTGAAGCCAGTGATCGCCAGCTTAATTAACTCAAGTACAAAGACTGACGATATAGTATGTGTGTCTGTCTGCCCTCCTTTGATCGATGTCAATTCGTGAGTCAACCGAATATATGAGCCACCCAATGGCAGGGAAAATAGGAGACCGAGCACAAGTGCATGGAATAAATCATGGCCGATTAAGAAATCCGTGCATATGGAGAGGAAACTGTTTCGCTGATTACAATTCAAGTTGAGTCAGGGTGTTATTTATAAAGCAATTTTAAGGGGCTTAAAAGGTGTATTTTAAAGGAACTTTAAAGGGTGTTTAATTGTTTAAAACACTTTACTTTGAATTCAATAAAAACCTTCCCTAGGTAAGCCTTTCTTTAGGTTTTAAATTCTATAAAATTCTAGTTTAACTCTTTGAAGTCTTACTCAATCAGTTAATTGTTAAGACTTCGATTTTTTATTTTAATTAAATATTTTAAAAACTACTCTTCCCGTTCAACACTGTATTCCTTGGTCATTATCACTCATCGAAATGGAAGCTTTTCGTTTCGAATAGACCCTCTCAAGATAAGATTATTCCACAAGGAGCTTTCAGATTGTGCTCTACAGCAACTACACATTAACCAATTAACCCATTAAAGGCTTTTCCTATATGTACATTATGTCTCACAATCTTTACATACAGACAGTATGCAAGCGTAACTGTGTTCTGGAGTCAAGTGGCGAAAAAAACAAAAAACGATTGCAGAAAATGAAAAGAAACTTCACAAAACAGACAATGCGGCGTCGATCTATGGAGGAGGGAGCGGGGGGTTTCAAACAAATGACAAACTTTTTGAAGGTTAATCGCGGGCGGGACGGTGGGGGGGCCGGTTAATCGGGTGTCGAACGCGTTTTTCAAGTCCATTGAAACGAGTGACGCGAGTGGTGGAGCTGACGTTGACGTTAAAGCTAACGTTAACGCGTATACGCTTACGTTTACGTCGGTAGCGGTTCGTTTTTGTGCACATAAACAAAAAGGGGAATATGTTTAAAAGATATGGTTAATTTTAGGTTAAATGTGAGTCACTTTAAAAGACAATTCAATTTTTTAAAGGAACTTTTTAAGTATAAATCCCAAAATTAGGCTTGATCTCTTAAAAACAGTTTAGTTTTTGTCACTTTAGTCAATATAATGTCATGTTATTATTTTATCTGTTATTATTTTCTGTTTGTTTCATGGAGTCTCCGAATTTTGTTTTGTTTAGTTTCACTTTTCTCTCTCTTATTTTCCTGTGTCTCTTCATTTATGGCTCATTCCGCGTACCGTTAACTGTGGCAAATGAGCCATCAATCACATTAATTTTTTTCTAGTGTATACTTTTATGATTTATTGTTGTTGTTTCATTGGCAATATCATTGATTCACTGCTGTTTTGTTTTATTCTTTTGCGTTTTTTTTTCTTGTTTTGTTGCGTGCGTGCGGCCCGCCGTCGGCAGCGGAATCAGAAGACTGTCGGTCTGTCTGTCGCGCACCTTTGCCTCGGCGCAGCGTGCTTTGATTGCTGGGGCTAGAGCGAGAGGGCTCGAGCGCCATTAGAAGCGGGAGAGTGAGCACAGCGCCAGCGAGAGAGAGAGTGGGAGCCCGAGCCCCCAGCCCGGGGAGAACAAAACAGTAGCAAATCAGCTGTGTGTGTGCTCTCCGCCATGCTCAGTCTCTCCCCTTATGGCTGTTGCCATCTCACTCTCGCCACCATCACCTGGCCGCTGCACTTTGAATGAAATTGGTAACGGCAGTTTTTGCATTTGAGCTTTCATATATTGCATATATTGCGCAAATACGAAGCGAAGCTCACATAAATTTTGTTATGCAAACACGCGTCGCTGGGTTCTTGTGGCTGCTGCTTCCTCTTCATCTCCTTCCTCTTTCTCCTGTTTCGCGAATGACGCAGACGAATGTCCCCAATGCGAGACGTCGAAGAAGATGAAGATGAAGAGTGCAGAAAAGACGACGTAAGCAGACAACGGAAGAGGTACAGTGCGGTCTGTGTGGACAAGAACTTCTAAAGAGAAACTGTAAAAATTAGTTGCCTACTTCCAGGGGCTTCACATGCTCAATAACTCCCACTCAATATCGCACCTTTAACCAGTTTAAAAAGTGTGCATACAAATATGTATATTATTTTATACAATAGAATCAGTATGCAAATTAACTGGTTTAAGTTAATAAACCATCTTAACTGTATTTATTATTATGGGTTTATTGTTCATCTTAATCATTATCTTAAACAATGATTTTTTTTATATTTGTAAGCTATGTTTCTTGAAACATACTTTTCGGCATTATTTGAATTGAATCAAAGTCTTCTTTTATTATTATTCCAGCAATTAAATAGCACTTAACATTTTATTAACATTTAAAAAAATAATCATACGCCCCATAAGCCCCTCTGTACTAGAAAAAAAAAAAAAAAAGTACGGCAAAGCGTGCGACAATCAAACAGCTGCGCGCCATCCAAATAAAAATCAAGATGGGCAAGCCAGGGAGGCTGTTGTCTGAGCAAGACAACAATAGATTGAGCGAGGGAGATACCGAAACGTTTCGTCAAATTGCTCGTTTGCCCCATCAGCGCTTTTGCCGCTGCCATTTGCCTTTGCCTTTGCCAAGTTCAAAATTATTTAAAACAATTAATATTCATTTTGTTCCGTGTTGTTTTCAGTATGTTGTTCTTGCTGTTGTTGTTGTTCCTTTCAATTAGCCTTGCCCGCGCCGATGATGATGATCATCGGGCTGTCCCGCTCCCGCTCCCATGTGCGCCGCCTCCCTCTTCCTGTCGTTTGATGAAGGTGTCAAAAATTGCAGCCATAAATTAATAAAAACAATCTCACACAAACGGCCAAATAGCCCGAAATTTATTCAATTAATCGTAGCGCGGAGACAGCAAAACATGAATTTGTATTCTTTAAATATAAAGCTTAATTATACGAACAAGAGAATAGAAATTCTTAAAGAAATGTTTATGGTAAAAAAGCCTTTTATGGGTTTTTATTGAAATGAGTAATTGTTTGATGGAATTTTTTGAAAATAACTTGTTTTTGGAATATTTAAAACAACCTTCAGGAACTTTTTCTGTGGAACTATAGATTCTTTTAAATTCTATAGCCTACTTTGTGGCACCTCTTCAATAGAAATCAAATTCATATAAATTTCTGTTATTTTATGTTTAATTAACAAATTATTCAGGCTAATTTATAGCTTTTCTTTTAACTTGATATCGACAGGACAAAGGCCATTAATATCTACTCAATGGAGGCTGTCTACAGGGAAGTAATTTCCCATTTAATTATATTGTTTTCTGCACAATAGCAATGGACTGCCACACAGATGTTAGCTAAATGATGAAGCATGGAGTTCTATTGATTTTGCATGTGGATGTGGCAGACAATGGAAGCCACTGTGGGTCTGTGGAGCGGCTGCTCATGGCGAACGCATTAATCTATCAGAGCCACGCTCCATTTACGCGAGGGAGCGGTGCTGTAGACATATACTACCTAACCCCAATGCGATGCAATGAAATGTATGTCACAATTAACAATGGAAATTACGCATTAATCAAGCACAACAACAACAGCCATGACAACAAAGTTTCACAAAATATTGAACGGTGTTTATAATTAATTAGAAAGATTCTTTGGAGAATAATTTAATTCAATTTAATATATTTTTTTGAGCTAAACAATTTATTTGTTTAAAAAATATATATAGAAAAGGTAAGAAATATATACAAAAAAAGATAGATTTTCTTTCCGTGTAAACCCCTATATAGCCATGGTAATAGAGCTCAGGAAAAATACATTTTAATTAATTTAATTTTCTGTTGCTGTTTTTGTCCAAGGCGGATGTCTGACTGTGGATTTTAGGGGGTTATTGGAGGGGAAATGGTTAAAGCTGCGATATGAATCAGCTTCTGCCAAATTGTGAACGAATCCCCATCATTTTGCCGCTGCCTCCATCTCTTTCACTTTGGCACAAGACAAAGCCCCGGCTATAAATCGAAAAGTACCGTTTTGCCTGCTTTGGCTTTTCGGCTGTGGCACTCAGTCAGCATACGAAAACGGGTAGGAAAACCAATGTATCTAAGAGTAAAATACCCTGTTTTTAGAGGTGAAGAGACTAAAGATATGAAGAAATTATATAAAGTACTTTTGCAGAATTTTTTAAGTTTGAGTCATGTTTAAATAAACAAAAATAATATAAAGAAATCCAAGTTCATATAGAAATTTCTATCAAAAATGCATTTTTATTTAATTTCCCACGAGAATAAAGTTATACCTGGTTCCGGTTTGATTATATCTTGGAAAGATATATCTAAGATCTAGATCTTTAAGATCTAGTTGCTGAATAACATGTTTCTTTTAGACATCTTTATGTGAATCCAGTACAACTCATCATATTTTAGTTTGCCGGGTATAACCAGAATCGCATGCTGAGCGAGAGAGCCAAGTTATTGGCTGGGAATGGGAACTGGTAACTTGGTAGCTTGGATACTGGCAAGTGGTGACTGGTGACGGTAGACTCTGGCTCTGACTGGTTACTGGAGACTGCTAACTACTAACTGGGAGAAGAGTCTCTCTCGCAAACACAGCTGACGACAGCAGCTGTTGGCTTTTGGTGTTCGTTTTGTGGGTGACTCATTTGGCCCCCAACTACACCACACCTTCCACCGGTCACCCAAAGACCAAAGTCGGGTGACGACAACTGACATTAATGTTTTGCTGATGAAGGCAAAAAGACACAAAGTAATAATAATAATAATGGAAAGTATTTAAAAGAGAGAGAGAAGGGGAGAGAGGGTGGAGAGAGGCTACCCACCGACAGGTAGATGGATGGCAGCTGATGACGGGCCATCACATGTGGCTAAATGGATTAAAAAGCGGCCAAAAGAGACAGAGAGAGGAAAAAGCGCTGTCTGAGCCACAGCCGGAACTTGGTCCGAAGTCAAGGTAAACTTTTATGAGCTATACATTACTCACTTTTTTTTTTTTTGCTTCTACAATTTTGCATGCGGGTGAAATTGAAAATACAAATACACTGTAGAAAACCCATAAAAGTTGCCAAAGTGTGTTTGTGGTAGCAATTACTGGAGACCCAACCCACAAAGACAGTTCATTAAGACATAAAAAAGACAATTGATGGTCTTATTTTGATGAAGTTAGTTTTTCAGAGGCTTTTTTAAATAAATTGTTCAAGAGACCTACAAGCCTTATAGCCTCTTTTTTGAAGCTTCGACTTCAATTGTCAACATTTTGGCTTCAGCTTGAACTTAAAGTTGTTTTTGGGGAATTGGAAATTTCCGCTGACCTTTACTGCTTTGGCTCTGGGTTCCTCTTCGTGTTCCAAATCTTCAGGCTAATGGTCAAATAATTACAGTCAGCATCTGGACAGCTAACGTTATCCGCCGGCTACCGTTGCACAATTGTCGGTGGGTTAGGGGTCGGGGGGTCAAACGCAAAAAGAACACAGTTGGTTTTATGGCAATTGTTTCTCTTACCAAAACGGAGGAGTAATTGCTCTCAAGATTTAAGCCATTTTTCAAGATGTGCCGTTGGGTTTTTTAGAGGTCAATCAGGGGGTCGTCTTGACTTACAAAGAAATCTGGTGAGTTTTTAGACAGTTACCATATTATTTTAAAAATATTTTTAGCTCATTCAGACAGTTATTTTTTATTTTATAATATTTTTAGCTCATTAAATTACAAATTCAAAAGCTTAAAATATTTATAAAATATTAAGCTTATAATTAATGGTCAGAAAACAGGTTACAAGCCACTGGCTATTGGTTAATCCACGTAAAAGTATGAGTTAGGCAATGATATATACCATATAGTCAAAGAACATTTCAAGTTCTAATTCTTGGGTTCCTCGGGAAGGCTAATTACCTGGTTCCCCATCGCTGGCTCTCTGTTGTAGCCAGCAGGTAATCGTAACGAACTCCAAGTACCTTGATACGCCTGCTGGCTGCACTAATTCCAACTTGATCCGGAGGCGCTTTGTCTTTGTCTCCGCCACAGCTGTTCCCTTTGTCAGTGAGACAGTCCACAGTGGTTCCGTCAGAGGCCAAAAATCAAAAAAACCGATTTGAAAATATTTCAATTAA
>JAEIIL010004423.1:0-20676 GCA_018905715.1 Drosophila lini | reverse complement strand
TATCTGCAAGGGTATACAAACTTCGGCGTGCCGAAGTTAGCTTCCTTTCTTGTTATTGATTAAATTGCAAATCACTGTCAGAGATCCTGACACCTGCATATCTGCATCTCTACCTATGCCGCAAGGGCTCCCTTTTGGGTTACTAGTTACTAGGACAACGCCAGTGTCCGTAATGCTTCTGCCGCCGCGTTTCATCGAACAAACAAACGGGCAAAAGCGAGCCCAGAAGTTGCGCACTTTCCAACGGAGGAGGTGGTGCCCCAGTAGTGGTGGTCATGAAGTTTCTGCTTAAGAAATGCCTGCGCAAAAAGGCGCCGGAGATGAAGCCCGGGGCCATCCTGGATGCGGTCATCTCGCAATCCTCGGCCACCGCCTGCAAGTGTTTGCTCTACAAGCTGGCGGATTACAAGAGGGGTGAGTCAAGGATGGATTTCGGAGGAGGGGGGCTTGCCATCTACAAGGCTATATTATTTCCCCACTTTGACCAGGTGGCGACCTCATAGATGCCATCAATTCCGGCGGTTTGATTGCCGTGGAGCAGCTTATCCGCGAGCAGTTCGGCGTCTTCATGTACAACGATGGCAAGGGGCAGGTCATCAATCGGGCAGAGTTCCTGCGCTGGAAATACCGTGACCACACCGAGGTCACCATACCCATTGAGGCATCGCTGTCGATACACGATCCTTTGGGCAAGTGGGAGGACCACAAGGCCTGCTGGCAGATGCAGTATCGCGGAGCTCTTGGGGAGAGTCTGCTGCATGTGCTCATCATATGCGACTCCAAGGTGCACACCAAGCTGGCCCGCGTCCTGCTGCGCGTGTTCCCCAACCTGGCTTTGGATGTGATGGAGGGGGAGGAGTATTTGGGGGCCAGTGCCTTGCATTTGTCGATTGCCTACAGCAACAATGAGCTGGTGGCAGATCTCATAGAGGCCGGGGCGGATATCAATCAGCGGGCCATCGGTAGCTTCTTTCTGCCGAGGGATCAGCAGCGTGCACATCCGGCGAAGAGCACCGACTACGAGGGCCTGGCCTACATGGGTGAGTATCCGCTGGCCTGGGCCGCCTGCTGTGCCAACGAGAGTGTCTACAATTTGCTGGTGGACTGCGGTGCCGATCCCGATGCCCAGGACTCCTTTGGCAATATGATACTGCACATGGTGGTGGTCTGCGACAAGCTGGACATGTTCGGCTATGCCCTGCGTCATCCCAAGACGCCGGCCAAGAATGGTATTGTTAACCAGACGGGTCTCACTCCGCTCACCCTGGCCTGCAAGCTGGGCCGTGCCGAGGTCTTTCGCGAAATGTTGGAGCTGTCCGCCAGGGAGTTCTGGCGGTATAGTAACATCACCTGCTCGGGGTATCCGCTGAACGCCCTGGATACCCTGCTCCCAGATGGCAGGACCAGTGAGTACTCATTGCTAGGGGTTTCCCCTTTTGATTATCCTTTTCTTACAGACTGGAACTCGGCTCTGTTTATTATCCTGAATGGCACCAAGCCCGAGCATCTGGACATGCTGGACGGCGGCATCATTCAACGTCTGCTGGAGGAGAAGTGGAAGACCTTTGCCCAGAATCAGTTTCTGAAGCGTCTGCTTATCCTGTCCACGCATCTCCTCTGCCTGTCGGTCTCCGTTTATCTCCGGCCAGCCCACGATGGCGAGGGCGAGGGCGAGGACTCTGAGGGCGAGGATCTGGGGGCAGCTGCTGCTGCTTTACAATCGGTGGCAGAGGGAAATGGTAATGGCGAAGATGATGACTACAATGCCCAGACTGTGGCCCGATATTGTGCAGAGCTGGCCACCATAGCTGGGGTCCTCAGCTATGTGGTCTTCCAGCAGGGCGATGAGATCAAGAACCAGGGATTATCGGCCTTTCTCAAGCAGCTGGTGAGGATTGGGGGGAGGGAATCTGGCCAAAAAATGTTCGGAAACTTATAGTTTCTCTTTGCTCTAGTCCCATGCCCCCGCCAAGGCCATCTTCCTGTTCTCCAACCTGCTAATCCTGGCCTGCATACCCTTTCGTCTGATTGGCGACACTGACACCGAGGAAGCCATCCTGATCTTTGCGGTGCCTGGTTCCTGGTTTCTGCTCATGTTTTTTGCCGGGTAAGTTGTGTAACCAGAAAGGGATAGGCAAGGATTTAACAAGGATTCCCTCCCAGAGCCATTCGTCTGACTGGACCCTTTGTGACCATGATCTACTCCATGATAACCGGCGATATGTTCACCTTTGGCATCATCTACTGCATCGTTTTGTGCGGCTTCTCGCAGGCCTTTTACTTCCTGTACAAGGGGCATCCCCAGGTGCAGTCCACCATGTTTAATACCTACACCAGCACCTGGATGGCCCTCTTCCAGACCACCCTGGGTGACTATAATGTGGGTGGTGATAATCGGGGGGGGGAATCATAGAATTTCTTTAAGGAGGAATCCCTTTTCCTTTCCCCGCAGTATCCCGATCTCAACCAGACCACCTACCCGAATCTCTCCAAGACCGTGTTCGTCATCTTCATGATCTTTGTGCCCATCCTGCTGCTGAACATGCTGATTGCCATGATGGGCAACACCTATGTGACGGTCATTGAGCAGTCGGAGAAGGAGTGGATGAAGCAGTGGGCCAAGATAGTGGTCACCTTGGAGCGGGCAGTGCCGCAGGCGGATGCCAAGGGCTACCTGGAGGCCTACTCCATACCGTTGGGGCCGGCGGATGATACGGGTTTCGAGGTGCGCGGTGTGATGGTTATCAAGAGCAAGAGCAAGACCAGGGCCAAGCAGCGCAAGGGAGCGGTGTCCAATTGGAAGGTGACCACTGGATACACTTAAAAAAAAAATATATAATATATAATCCATATATATTTATTGCAGCGCGTGGGTCGCGTCACCCTGACGGCACTCAAGAAGCGCGGCATGACCGGCGAGGAGATGCGCCGCCTCATGTGGGGCCGCGCCTCCATCTCCAGCCCCGTCAAGGTGGCCAAGCAGAAGCTCAAGGATCCCTACAACATGCATCCCGAATCGGACTTTACCAATGCCATGGACATGCTTACCTTTGCCAATAATCCAGCCTCCTCCAATGGGGTTGTCCTCCGTACAGCAGCAGCACCGCCGCTGCCGCCGGCTGCCCCGCCAGCTCCAGATCCCTTCCGGGAGCTCATCATGATGTCGGATCAGCGGCCAGAGACCCATGATCCGCACTACTTTGCTGGACTGCAGCAGCTGGCCAACAAGGCCTTCGATTTGGTGGAGCAAACCATGAAGACCACCAGCACCAAAAAGGTGGCAACGGTGGATCCTTTGCCTGCCGCCGCCGCCGCCGCCGGCACTCCAGCTGTAACTCCTCTAGCCACTCCCGCTGGGGAGCCACTGCCCCTGGCCATGCCCCTGCCCATGTCGAATCTGAGCAACTTGTTTCAGGATCCCAAGGAGATTGTGGATCCCAAGAAGCTGGAGGAGTTCATGGCCATGCTGGCCGAGGTGGAGACCGAGGAGAGCGACAGCGGTGGACCCATACTAGGGAAACTATCGCTGGCCAAGAGGACGCACAATGCCTTGTCCAAGGCGGACATAAGGCGGGAGCAGCAGGCGCACCACCAGCAGCCGGGCTTTGATGCCATGTCCTCGGTGTGGGCACCACCTGGAGCCTTGGCGGTGGAGACAACGGTGGGTGAGCCTCCTACATTTTGCTCCTCTTCCTTAAGGCGAAATCCTGTTGCAGGGCTTCCATTTCGATGAGGCGGTGTCGGAGGAGGTCTTGACCATCGAACAGGAGGCCGAGGTGGAGACCGAGGATGGCAATGGCGGTGAGGAACCGTGCTCTTCTAGTGAGGATCTGCCCACCTCGGAGGAGGTGCATGCCACCATGAAGCAGTTCCATTTACGCAAATGCCAGCCGGCGCAGGATGAGGCCGCTCGCCGGGCCAAGAGTGCGCGGATTCGTCGCAGGAACAAGTGAGTTTAACGAGTCCTTAAAACCTGAATTCTGGTTTTTTCCTGCCTCCACCAGAGTTTCCCCGGAACAAGCTGAGGTAGGTGGCTCTCCTCCAGATCCCCTGGAGCCCTGGAGCACACGCGAGCTGCAGGACATCAACAAGATCCTGGCCAGGAAGTAGACACACACACACGAAAGCGAGCAGCTTCTGGCACTTAGTCCTTCTTGTGGGTTGGCTTATAATTGTTATCAGAGCTTACTTCTAGTTGGAAATACAAATACAAATACAATAATAAACGGATGACTTCCTGGACTACCAGGACTCCCTCTTCCTCTCTCTCTCTCTCTCAAAATCTCTAGATTTTCTTTCAAAAGTGTGGAGGGTGGTGGGTGTTTGGGGGCTTTCTTTCGGCAATAAATTACAGCTTTCTTGAGATATCTTTTCTACACTTACTTGGCTACATATATACCTAAAAATAAATACCCTTCAGTTCCGAAATTCCTGCAGGATTAATTTTCAGGGAATTCCTTGTGAACTCCCAAGCAATTTCGAATTCGAATTCTGGCTTATAAGAAAACTCCTTAAGGATTCGTGGGGGATGTGCCTTGAGGACTGAAACTGAAGGGTAGATTCTTTGCCCCGATATACACTGCTACAAACTACGTTAAATTATGAACTAAGAAATATTTTATACATGGTGCTGGTGGCCTCCCGATGCTTCGATATGTTGTCCTGCCTTCATCGGAAACCGCCGCGTTCCCCGGACAGGCTGCTTATCGTTTGCGCCTGCTGCTGTTGCTGCGCCTGCTGCTGTTGCTGCGTTGCCGCCTGACTTGAGTTGATGAAGATGGGAGTGGCTGTGGCATTGACGTGCTGCTGCTGCTGCTGCTGCTGCTGCTGATGCTGAACCTGCACCTGGACTTGCTGCTGCTGCGCGGTGGCTCCTCCCAGCTGCAGTATCTGCTGAGCCGTCAGCAGCTGGGTGGGTATAATCACCTGCTGTTGCTGCTGCTGCTGTTGTTGTTGCTGGTGCTGCTGCTGCTGCTGTTGCTGCTGCTGTTGCATCTGCAGCCGCAGCAAATGCAAGTGATTGGCATTGATGGCAATCTAAGAAAATACATTTTCCAATTAGTTTTCTTTTCTGTAAAATATTTATCTCTCTTTTAAACCCACCGGAACATTGGTCAGCTCGCCTGAGGGTGTCACCACCTGCTGGATAAGCTGGATCTGCTGCTGCTGCTGCTGTTGCGCCTGCTGCTGCTGCTGGGCGAGATTCTGGAGCAGGGCCGCCTGCTGCTGCTGTTGCTGCTGCTGGGCCGTGGTCTGTGGCGCGGGCGTGGCTGTCAGCTGGCCATTGGGACCGGCGGTGAGGATCAACTGCTGGGTGGGCTGCTGCTGGGCGGTGACTATGTTCAGGCCCAGACTGTTGGCCAGATGATTCTGGGCAGCCTGAGGCTGCTGCTGTTGCTGCACCAGTTGGGCCGCCTGCTGGCCGGGCAGGGCTATAAAATACTGCAGCTGCTGGCCACCGGGATGGCCAGCCTGCTGAATGATCTGCACCTGCTGGGGATGGTGATGGTGCTGCTGCTGCTGCTGCTGCTGCTGCAGTTGAGCGGAGAAGATGTCCGGATTCACAGGACTGAAGCTAAGCACCTCGCCGGCACTGGTTGAGCCTGGAACAGCGTCGAGCTTGAGGCCACTGGCCGTAGAGGCGGCTGCAGGTACGTTGGCTACAAAGTTGCCCGTGGCATTGGCGCTGCCTGCGGTTGAGGCCACCGACGACCCAGAGTTGGCCACAGATCCGGTCATAGTGCTGCCGCCATCCTTGCCCTGCTTCTGACCAGCCGCCGCCGCCGCCGCCGCCGAGGAGGACGCCGATGCCGACGACGACGACGACGAGGGCTTGATCTCCTCGCGCGGCACAATGTCAATGAGGAAATCAAACTGATCGTAGTTGGCAATCGCCTGGGCAATGTCCGAGCGCTGCAGCGTGCGCCGGCGGCTCTCCTCCGTGTGCACCCAGGCGTGCATGGTCAGCTCCTGGATGAAATACTCGCAGGCCTTGGCAAACAGCAGCGGAGCCTCGCCGGCTATCATCTTGGCGTTCTCGTCCAGCTTCATGATCTTCTTGATGCGTGCCAAAGGTAGCACTTGATGCTTGGCATCCACCTGGCCTATGCCATGGACTTCGCTCACTATGTTGGGCCAGAAATTGTCAATGGTGGGCGGCGGTTTGCGCGCCACCTGAGCCCGACTCGCCTTCGTCGTCGTGGTCTTCTCCTTGGGCGTGGTGCTGCCGCCGGGATTGACGATGGTGCAGGAGGCATTATTCGAGGACACCAGAGTGGCTTGCATGGGCAAGGTGAGGGTGGCAGTACCGCCGCCTCCGGCTCCCGCCAGCTGCAGGGTTTGCTGGTGCTGCTGTTGCTGCTGCTGCTGCTGCTGATGTTGGTTGTTGGGAGCCGTTGTGGTGGTGGTCACCACCACTGCATTGGGCGTCCTTCGCTGCACTGTCCCTGCCGTTGATGCTTGGTTCTTGCCAGCGGCATAGGCCTGGGCAACGGCCGAGCTCAGTTCCACCTTGATTGGGGTCACGGTGATGGTGTTGTCAAACATGGAGGTGCCACTGCTGCTGGAAGAGATGCACATGCGAGTTGAAACCAAATAAGAGACATTACACAAAAAAAATCTCGGCTGTACCGCCTCTGTGAGGTGGGGGGTGGGGTGGAATGGCAGGGAGAGGGTGTGTGTTGGTACACACGGGGACTCCGTTTCGGCGGCGAAACTAACCTGTTTGGCGCCTTGTTCGTCCCGCCATTGTTGGTGGCGTACATGGCCCGGCTGGCGCAGGGTCTGGGCTTCGAGTTGGCAGCAACGGTTGGACTCTGGCAGCCGGCTCGAGACCACAATATTTGTTTCAATTTGACGCCTAAATTCGCAAATGCGTAAGTAGAACTGCATAGAGATGCTAGAGCCTCGATAACACTGTCGATAGATTTTCGTTGTTTGGGAAAGGGAAATACGGCAGTTGGTGGGGATATTGAATAAGTTCCAAGTAATCGATAAGCCTATCGATAAACTGGCTCGCATACGGCCACACTGGCTGTTATCAGGCCCCAATACGAATTCCACGAACCGACGAACGATGAAGGATCTCTTCTGGCATTTGGTGGGCATTAGCACCGGCCTAAAGATCCTTCTCATTCCCGCCTAGTAAGTGGACCAGCTGCTCTTACCCAGTCAGCAAAACTCACTCCCCTGCAGCCATTCCACAGACTTCGAGGTGCACCGCAACTGGCTGGCCATCACCCATAGCCTGCCGCTGAACCGCTGGTACGTGGAGGCCACCAGCGAGTGGACACTGGACTACCCGCCGCTCTTCGCCTACTTCGAGTGGCTGCTGTCGCAGGTGGCCCGCTATGTGGATCCCCGAATGCTGGAAGTGTCCAATCTGGGCTACGAGTCCAAGGCAACGGTTTACTTCCAGCGACTCTCGGTGATTGTCACGGATCTGGTGTATGTTTTGGGCGTGCGCAGCTGCCTGGGTGCCTTGGGACTGGCCCGGGATTCGCAGCAACACTTTGCCGGCGCCATGCTGCTGCTGCTCAACGTGGGACTGGTCTTCGTGGACCACATACACTTCCAGTACAATGGCTTCCTGTTTGGCATCCTGCTGCTGAGCATTGGCTGCCTCATCCGGCAGCGTTTCCTGTGGAGCGCCTTCGCCTTTGCCGTCCTGCTGAACTTCAAGCACATCTTCCTGTACATGGCCCCGGCCTTTGGTGTGTATCTGCTGCGTTTCTACTGCCTGGAGCAGGCCAGCGTGGCAGGTGTGGCGGCTGCCATGGTCAAGCTTTTGGCTGTGGGACTCTCACCGTTTGTGGTGGCCTTTGGTCCGTTTGTGAAGCAACTGCCGGAGGTCTTGGCCAGGCTATTTCCCTTTAAGCGCGGTCTGACGCACGCCTACTGGGCTCCGAATTTCTGGGCTCTCTACAACACCGCCGACAAGGTGGCGGCCAGCTTGCTGAGAGTGCCAGGTGGTGCCACCACATCGGGTCTGGTGCAGGAGGTGAGGCATTCGGTGTTGCCAACCATCACCCCACCGGTGACCTTCATCCTGACGGTAATCTTCATGCTGCCCATACTGGTGAAGCTCTTTAGGAGCTCCAAAAAGTGAGATGATTTTCTTTAAAGCCACAAGTTTTTTCTTTGTTTTTATATCAAATTTTCACTTAGGCAAAGTCCTTTGGTGTTTTTACGCTCTGTAATCCTGTGCAGCTGCTCCTCCTTTGTCTTTGGCTGGCATGTCCATGAAAAGGCCATACTCCTGGTCCTGATTCCACTCTGGTAAGTGTTCTTGGTCAGCCATAATCAGCTCTAGAAACAAGAGATTACTCCTTCACCTTGCAGCCTGCTCACCCTGGTCAACCGCGAGGATGCCAGATACTCTTATATCCTGGGCATTGCCGGCTACTTTTCGCTCTTTCCGCTGCTCTTTGACCCGGATCTGTTTATACCCCGCTACTCGCTGTACATGTCCTACGTGGCCATGCTCTATGGCCAGCTGTATCGCATCTTTCCCGGCTTCCGTGGCTTCCATCTGTGGGAGTGGCTCTACATGCTTGGCTTCCTAGTTATACCCCTGTACGAGCATTTATTGTCCTTCGTGCTGGGTTTGGATAGGCGTCTGCCCTTTCTGCCGCTCCTGCTGACCTCGGTGTATGCCGGATTGGGTGTCCTGTACTTTTTTGGAGGCTATTACCTGTATGCCTTGGGCTTAGGTGGGGCTAACAAGGCGGCGGCAGTGCCTCCAACGGTTAAGAGAAAACGAAAGACTAAATAAAGAAAGAGAGAGAGAGCGAGAAAAGAGAATGAGAAGCAAGGGAGGAGGAGGAGGAGGAGGAGGTGCAAGGCGCCTGGCGCAACAGCCAGCAAGGCGCCGATGTCCAGACAATGGTTGAAATTCCGCTTAAGCGGAATTCTCTGGCCAGGCAGCTACCTGAGCCCAGGCGTACCTGTTGCTCTGAGCAGATTATGGCCTCAAAAGCAGGCCTTAGGTACCCGGCACCAGCTGGGCTATATGAGTGGGCCACATTCGTGGAAATTCCGCGGAAAACACCCAGCCCGAGTGAATGAATATATTTATTGTATATCAAGATCCCAGTGCGGCTCAGTTGAGGCTAGTTGCTACGCGGACGAACAAGTCAGGAACATGGCCAGCTACGGCTACCGGAGGCATCCACATCCCCAGCACCAGCAGCTACCCATCAAGTAAGCCAGGTTGTCTCCGTGATCCCCAGTTTGTACCTTCAATGGGTTTCCATTTGCAGTCAGCCAGAGTCCAGCTGCTTTCATCGCGGCTCCTACATTGAGCTCTCCAGCGGCAACCTGCGACGTGTGGAGGACATACGCACCGAGGACTTTATACAGTCTGCCCTGCGCAGCCAGATCTTTGATCTGCGCGAGGCCACAGTGGTGCGGATTGATCGTGGTGGCCAGGGAGTGACCATTACCTTTAGCTATGACACACAGCATGACAAGGTAAGTGAATCCTATTTTTTAAGCATAAGTAAACCCCTCTCTCTCCCCTCCCCTCTTGCAGGTGCTTATGGAGGTGCTGCCGGGGCATCCCCTCTTTGTCTATGGCCAGGGCTGGGCCTCCTGCAATCCCCAGTTGTCGCTGCAGCTGTACGAGCTCAAGTGTCAGCAGCTGCAGGTGGGCGACATTTGTCTATCGCTTGTCCAGCGGGAGGAGTTAGCTCCACCGCCGTTGCCGTTGCCGTTACCGGTGCCACCATGTCCAAGGGCTGAGCCACCCCGTCAGCCAGTGCAGTATAATCCGCCGGCGGGTGCTTTGCCGCCGCCGTTTGAGCATCCGTATCAGGTGTATGCCCAAATGGCCAACTTTGTGGCTGCCTACACGCAGCACATGATGAATAAGCTACAGGATTAGCAGGATCAACTGGGAGCGAGGATAGAAATTAATCAAAATAAAATAAATAAATAATAATTATAGTAAAAAAATAAAAAAAATTAAAGCGAATCATGAATACCTTCATTGATATTCTATGGTATTCGTCTTTAGATGTAGTTTAAGTGCTTTGTAAATTGCTTCCTCTTTTATTTTTGGTTTAAATAAAATTAAAAATTGTGCAAGCAGCAATAATACTATTTTTGTGTATTTTTCTTAGTAATTAAATTTAAATTACAAAAATTTTCTCTGTAAATAGCTTACACTTTTTTTGTTTTGTTTAAATAAATTTAAAAAATAATCAAATAAAAAATAATAATAAATTAAAATTTTTTTTTTTAATTTTTCTTAGTAATTATAAAATTTTAAAATATTAATTTTTGCAAATTTCCTTTTCAAGTAAGGCCGCCGATAGCCGTTACATTATCGATAATTGCCTGATAATAGTGGCGGCACAAGTTCGATTGGCACGCAGCAGCAGCTGCATTCAACAGTTTTTTATCGGCTGTTTGCCACGAAATAAACAAATTCAGTTACAAAAATATTCTTAAAAACAGACGAATCAGCTATTCCAAAATAAATCCTAGATACCAACGAGCATAGTTTCACAGTTATACAAATTTTCATTGTCCACCTAGCAACTTTAACTCAACATTTCTTGCCACTTAGCTTGGCATTTCCATACAATTAATTATAAACACCTTCATTCCAGCAGATGAACGTCCCAAATTCCGTGTGCTTTCCATTGAAAGTAATAATAGATAAAAAACCAATTCCTTCTCGGCTTCCTTCAATCGATGGGTGAGTGGCCGTCGTCATCGGAGAGATCAAACGAAAACGATTGTCGATAATGAGCTCGTTGTTGGTCCATCGCTAACTGGTGTTTTGGACAAAAAGAAAAAAAAAACAAGAAAATAAAAGGAAAATAACGCGAATTTTGTTGGAATATTAATCCGTAATTGATGCTTCCCGAGCTGGGGAGTCTTAATGTCTGCGCTAGCGCCGCCCGTACCCCCAATGAAGGACGCGCTCCAGCCGGACAACTACAATGGGACGTCGAACGACGAGGAGTCGTCGCCCGCGCTCCACGCGTTCTGCGTTCTCCGGAACAACAATGGCAATAATAATGGCATTGTCGGCCATCACACGCCGTTTAGCGAGACCAGTGGCATTGGCAGCATGAGCGGCGGCAGCTGCAGCACCGCCAGCACCAGCGATTCCCATTCCCTGTGGACCACTAGTTGCAGCTTCACCAACAGCAACTGCAGCAAGCCCCATGAGATGGCCCAGGCCCTGGCCCACTCGATGGCCCTGCGTGGCCACGAGAACATCAGTCTTGGCCTGCACATGAAGGGCTTGGGGGCCACGGGCAATCGCAAAGGTGGCTACCAAAACAAAGGTGAGTCGCGGGAAGGTTTAACCTTGACCTTAACCCCCTAATCGCTTGTTCTGTGGTTCAGGTGATCCAGCAGCGTCCAGCAATGGCGATGAACTGCGTCTCTCGAAGATCATCCGTCGGCTGTCTAATGAAACCAATCCTGCGGTTGCCTTGGAGCTGTGCGGCAAGCTGGACCAGGCAGTGCGCACGCCCCTCAATATGGGGTACATGTCGTGCTCCTTTGTCTGGATCTTGGAGAGCATGCTGATCCTGTTCAAGCAATGCCCGCTGCCAGTGCTGGAGGAGTGCAGCAAGATCCTGGGAGTGATTGGTTACCTCAACAGGAAGTCGTATCCCGTCTACGAGGAGTTCATAGTGAAGAACTACAGGAGCGGCAAGCGGATGCAGAAGTATTTGATACTGGCCCTGCGATCCACACTCAGGTGAGGATTACTTCTAGGAGAAGCTCTTTTGGGCCACTTTTAAATACCAAAAAAGGATGTTAAAAACCTTACCCCCCTTAATCCTGGTTTCCTCCTCTTTCCAGCTGCGACACCAAGTGCGAGCTGCATCCCTACTCCGACAAGATCATGCTGCTGCTCAAGGACTTCCTGGAGACGGCAGAGAACGCCGAGATTTTTATGGTCATCAGCAATACGTTGGTGCTGTTCTCGGCCAGCTACCGCGAGGCCTTCGAGTGCCACTTCACGGACGTGGTGGACATCATCATTGGCTGGCAACTGGAGGTTACTTCGGGTCAGCCCGCCCAGCTGAAGGCGCACTGTGCCCAGGTGCTGGAGCAATTGACTCCCTACTTCAGCAAGCAGATTGACTTTAGCTACGGTTTGTTGGCCCAGTTCGTGGAGGACATCACGGCGCTGGACTTTGAGGAATGCGAGGCATCGGCAGTGCGTATGGGCGCCTTTGTGGGCGCCTTTAATACCCTGCTCAAGTGCATGGCCCGCATGCAGATGTTCGAGGGCATACCAGCCTGCGAGTCCATTGTCCAGCTGGCGGTGGATCATCTGGTCAGGATACAGCCCAGAATCCTGCTGACCACGGACGCGGCTTTGGTCAGTGTGAATGAGTTGCTGTGCATTTGCCTGATGAATGGCTTTGGGGGCCTGGAGGCGGTCACCGTAGAGGAGCTGCTTTTGCGGCAATTTGAGGAGGTGCGTCTCCTGAGTGACATCCAGAGGCAGAGCGTCCTTTATTTGCTGCTTTGCGCTGTGAGAAAGTTGCGTGCCCGCCTGCCCAAGAGTTTGGTTACACTGATATTCCAATCTTGTCCCTATTTGGCGTCCTTGAAAAGGGAGACGCCGGGCGGCAAGGGTTACCGGCTGCTCCTGCGCACCTGCCAGGAGACGTTGCTCATAAGGAATGTCCCACTGCTGCAGCAGGCCTACAAGCATCTGGTGGCGGATGTGGACGAGTGTGTTGGGGAGCTGCAAGGGAACAGCATGTCCTGCAGGGCCAGCGAGGAGGCTGGTCTCTTGATGGTCTTCCACCTGGCCGCCTTGGCTGCCTTGGCCAAGCAAACCTCTTCGATAATTGGAATGTACGCCTGCCAGCCCTCGATTTTGGAGCTACTCCTCACCAATTGCCGGGCCCAGGACATGGCCTTGTGGAGTCGGTATCCAGCCACCCATCAGGCTGTCCTAAGCCTACTGGTGGTCCACTGCCAGGCCAATCACAATTTCCGCTCGAACTCCAGCCTTTTGAGGGATCAGCAGGAGCTGCTCAGCGAGAACACCTCGCCCACGGCCCACAGCTTTGCCAGCATCCTGCGCTTCCTGGACAACATACTCAAGGAGGCCGGTCAACTGGCACCGAATAATCTACGCATCCTGCTGCAGTGGACCCAGTTAATCCTCGCCGAATGCCGGGAGAAGGCCCGCGTGTTGATGGATCAGCCGCACTTTCAAGGCATCTGCCGGAGCCTTGCCTGCCAAGCGGCCAAATGGACGCCTTTGGAGAGTGGCGCCTGCATGCAGAGTGTCCTGGAGTATGGACCACATCATCACCCACCCGAGTTGCTGGTCCTGTACAGGGATACTGCCCTCCAGCAGCTACAGGTTTTGGCCCACAGCGGGCACCATGGCCTGTTTGCCCAGATCTATGCCCAGCTGCCGCTGCATGTGACCCTGCCGGGCTGCGGCGTCTACTCCCTGCCGGGCATGACCAGCCGCCGGCTGTGCGTGTGGCAGCAAAGGATGAGCCAGTGCAGCGCCGTAAGAGATACGGTGTTCCGGGATTTTGTGGAGCGTCTGCAGCAGCCGGAACAGCAGCCGTTGACCAGCAATAGTCATGGCATCCGGGATCTGTTTGTGCGCAGCTGCCAGGTGGCGCCGCAAGACGAGCGACAGGATAAGCTGTCGCAGTGCACGCGTCGCTGCCAGCGTCTGGCCACCGCCTGGCTGCAGTTCGAGGCGGCCCGGTATTGTGTGGATCAGCGGCTGAGGACAACGCTGGGCAAGCCGCAGGACACGTTCCTGGGCTTTGAGGCCATCATAATGCGACATGCCCGCCTTCTGAGCGGCTGTGCCAAGGAATCGGAGCGTTCGACTCTGGACAATCTGTCGCTGGAGGAGCTCTCCCACATGCAGGCAAATCTGGGCATGCTGCTGGGCTTCCTGGATGCCTTGGAGAAGCTGATTTACAATGCCGCCGAGGGCAGTGCCTTTGCCTTGCGTCCGCCGGAGAAGCCAGTGGCGGCCTTCTTTCGCTTGAATAATCCCACCTGCCAGTCGTGGTTCAATCGTATACGCATAGGCGTGGTGATCATAGCCATGCACATCCAGCAGCCAGAGTTGGTCATACGCTATGCCCAGGTGAGGATTTCCTTGGGGATCTTGTGTAGATCCTTCATCTGATGGCGATTTCTTTGTTTTTTTTTATTCACAGCAAATCCTGCTCACCCAGAAGCCGCAGGACGCCACCTTTGGCCAGGCTATTGTGTACCTGGCCTGGGCCTGGGTCAGCTGCCGGGAGGCGGACTCGCTAAGAGGACTCTATATATGGGCCCGCTGCAAGAGCAGCGGCAGCAAGTCCTTCCAGTGGCTTCAACAGGCGGCTGATCAGGCGGCAGGCAAAACCGAGTCCGCTTTGGCTGGCTATCGTAGCCTCCTGAACGATGGTGAAACTGGGGAACTGGAACCCCTGACCCGACAATTTGTCCTGGCCCAGATCATGCAGTGCCTCCAAGACACCGGCCAGTGGTCACAGCTGGTGGAGTTGAAGCAGCAGCGACCGGATGACTGCGAACTGAATCCCTTCCTGCAGCGCAGCAATGTGGAGGTGAGTGCTTTGGAACGTCTTCTGGCCCGTGGAGAGCTGGGAGCAGCTTCCAGCTCCGAGGAGCTGGGCGGGGCCTTGCAGCAGCTCAGCCTGTGGCCCAACAGCTGGGAGGAGGTGGCTTCGCCGGGCCATGCCAGCTTCTCAACGGTCCAGGTCCATCAGCGCACCGAGGATCTGGTGCAGCACAAGCTCTTGGAGTGGCAATGCCTGCCTGGCAATGTCTTGAGTCTATTGGACACCCAATGGCGTGACAGTCTCCTGAATCCCAGCTGCAATCAGCGACCCTGCCAGGAGCTTACTTTACTCAGACACATGGCCCAGGCTGTGGGAGGAGCCCAAGAGCTATGCCTGCTGCCTCTGGAGGGGGCAGTGAGGAGTGAGAGCAGGCCGTCACGGCCTGGTCAGAGCGTGTCCAGTGCCATTTTGATGCGTTGCCTCGCCTGGACGCAGCTCCTCCGCCAGCATTGTGCTCAGGGCAGCTGGGAAACCCTGTGCCTGGATGCTGCAGCTGCTGCCCGGGAGGAGGGCAACCTACAGCTGTCGCAGTCTCTCCTAAGACAGTTCTTTGGCCAGCCGCTGGAGGAGATAGCCGGGCAGTTGGCCTCTCTGCCAGCCTTGGAGGATACCGAACTGAAAAGGGGCTACATGGAGCTGGTCAAGTGCCTGCATCTGCAACAACAAATACTTCCCTGTGGCGAGCTGCCCACCTCCCTGGATATCTGCGCCTCCCTTTGCTTGAATCTCCAGCGAAGTGGCCAGGGAGCCGCCGATCTCCTGCTGCATCTCTCCGATTGGATTTCCGCCCGGAGCTGCAGTGGTTTGGTTACCAATCAATCGGCCGTGCTTGCCCAGCTTTTGGAGGAACTACCCGAGTGCCCCTTGACCTGTGGATCTGGCCAACCTCTGGCCATTCCCCAGGCCGAGAGCCTGGTGGCCCGCCTGGTCCATGCCAGCCTCAGGCAGCGACCCAATGGCGAGGAGGCCCTGATAGCCTATGGCAACTGGTGCTATCGCTGGGGCAAAAAGATCGTGGACAGCGGCACTGTGCTCACCCAGTCCCATGTGGCGGCCATCAGTCAGGCCCTGGACTTGCCTCAGCCCCTGGACAGCGAGGGTCTGAATGAACTCCTGCAGGCCTTGAGCATGGAACAGCCGCCGGCCAAGTGCGTGGAGGTGTGCCCCGAGGCGGCGCGTGCCAGAGATGATGAGGCGGCCAAAGCCTGCCTGAGGCGACTGCCTTTGCTGGCGGAGAGTCCACCGGAAATGCTGGACGAAGTGCTCAAGATCTGGCGCCGGGCCATAGCCAATACCTATGATTACTACAGGGATGCAGCCCGCTGCTACTTCCAGTATCTTCAGGTCAAGTCGGTTCCGGGTCAGGGTGTTCCAGTAGAGGGACGCTTTCATGTGGATGACAGCAATCTGGTGACCACTACGCTGCGCCTGCTTCGGCTGATTGTCAAGCATGCCAGTGGGCTGCAGGAGGTCCTGGAACAGGGTCTTAGCAACACGCCCATTGCCCCCTGGAAGGTGATCATCCCCCAGTTGTTCAGTCGCCTCAATCACCATGAACCGTATGTGAGGAAGAGCGTGTGTGCTTTGTTGTGCCGCCTGGCCGAGAGTCGCCCCCAGCTGGTCATCTTTCCAGCTGTGGTGGGCGCCAACAGAGAGCAGCAGCAGCACGGGGGTGATGTCAAGGCAGCTGGCAGTGTCCCAGAACAACCCTCCACTGAGGATGCCTGCTGTTATGGTTACCTGCTGAATGCCTTGTCCAAGCAGGCACCGGAGGCAGTGCAGCATGTCCAGCTGATGGTCAAGGAGCTGAGGCGGGTGTGTCTCTTATGGGACGAGTACTGGATCCACTCGCTGGCCAACATCTACAACACCTATGTGAGCCGGGTGAGCGCCTTGGCCACGGAATTCCGTGCGGATGACCACGAGGGCAAGAACAATCGCTTTAATGTCTGGCGTCCCCAACTCCTGGCGGATTTGGAGGCTCTGGCTGCCCTCACCGCCCGTCCGCCGGAGACCAGCTACGAGCGTAGCTTCCGCAAGCGTTTCGATGCACCGATAAAAGCCACCGTGGAGGCCTTGAGGACACGCCGGTATCCCGAGGCCTGGGACAAGCTGAAGCAGCTGTATCACATCCTGCAGGCCAACATGATACGCGGCACTGGGAGCACCCTCAAAATGCAGAGCCTAAGTCCCGTTCTGTGCGGCCTGGGACGCATGAGGATCTGCATGCCCGGCCTGGATGCCCACGACGAGGATGAAAAGGTGTTCATTGAGAGCGTCGAGGGCACTGTGTGTGTCCTGCCCACCAAAACGAAACCCAAAAAGGTGGCCTTTTATGGGAGCAATGGTCAACGGTATACGTTCCTGTTCAAGGGCATGGAGGATCTCCATTTGGACGAGCGCATCATGCAGTTTCTGTCCATTTCGAATGCCATTATGGCCTGCCGGAGTGATGCACCCGGGAATGGCTGCTATCGTGCCCATCACTACTCGGTTATACCGCTGGGACCCCAGTCGGGTTTGATTAGCTGGGTGGATGGAGTGACGCCCCTGTTTGCTCTCTACAAGAAGTGGCAACAGCGACAGCCACCGCTGGCATCGGGTAAAACAGGAGCGGGTGGAGGAGCTGGAGCGGCAGCAGGTGGAGCCAATGCCACGCGTCGCTTTACGGATTTGTACTACAGCAAGCTATCGCCGCTGCTGGCCAAGCACAATCTCCATGTGAGTGATCCGCGCAGGCAGTGGCCCATCGCAGCGTTGAGGCAGGTCCTGGCGGAGCTGTCGCAGGAAACGCCGGGCGATCTGCTGGCCCGGGAGCTGTGGTGCCAGGCGGGCAATGCCGCCGAGTGGCGGCAATCGGTGCGTCGCTATGCCCGCTGCATGAGCGTCATGTCCATGATTGGCTATGTCATCGGCCTGGGCGATCGGCACTTGGACAATGTCCTGATCAATCTGGGCAGCGGCAACATTGTCCACATTGACTACAACGTTTGCTTCGAGAAGGGACGCACGCTGAGGATACCGGAGAAGGTGCCATTCCGGCTCACCCAGAATCTGGTGCATGCCCTGGGCATCACGGGCATTGAGGTGAGTCTTGAGTTAATTCTCGTTTTAATTTTAATTTTAAACATGTTTTTTTTTTTGGGGGGTTCATTTGTCTAAACTTTAAGGGATTGGGTTTAATTTTTGTTCCCAAGAAACTTCCTAAAAACAAAATATTTGCACTGTGGGCTATATTTTGAGATTAAAAAAAAAATCTTAAAAAATAATTCGGATAATGATAATTACTAATTAATATTAATAAAAAAAGAATGATTATTTTTTGTTTTATTAAATCTCTCAACGCTTATTTTTTATTTGAGCAAAAAATCCAAAAATTTTGTGCTATTTTTTAACTCAAAATAATAATAATGATTTTTTAGTGTTATTTTTCCGGTAAAAAAAAGCATTATTTTTTTTTATGTTTTTTTTTTGACTCAGAATAATAATAAGTATTTTAATATTATTTTTTCGATCACAAAATATAAAACATTATTTTTTTGTGTTAATTTTTTGCTCCAAATAATATTAAGCGATTAAAAAAAAAATCTAAAATTAATTACTCAACAAATTATGCTTTTTTTTTTTGAGTAATTAACTTTTATGTTTTATTTAAAAGCTCTAAAAATATTTATTATTATTTTGAGGAAAAAATTAATGCTGAAAAAATAATCTTTTTTTTTTAGTGTTTTTATGTTTTTTTTTTTTACTATTTTTCAATAAAAAATGTAACACAAGCTTATTGAAATGTTGTGTTATTAAAATATATTTAATTTATTAAGCAACCTTAAGCCGTTTCGCCACAACAATTTTTGGAAAAGTGGCCCTTAACGAATTAACCTTTAACCCCCCTTAAAAACAGTTTTTATTTTTTGTTTTTTTTTACATCAGAAATACAAGAGAGGTTCCCTTTCATTTTGTGACCTCCTTGATCTCCATTTTGAATTCCAACTTCACCTCCTGCTTCGCCTCCTCTTTGACCTCCCTCTTGACCTCCTGCTGCTGATACCCCATGGAGGAGTTAGTGCCCTCCATGCGTTGCTTACTCTCCCCCGGCAGCTGATCCTCGCACTGCCTGGCCGTTCGACAGCACAGCGTCTGGGCAAAGGCTCGCCGGAAGCCCGAGTTCTTCCACGAGTAAATAATGGGATTCAAGGCCGAATTGGCCATGGCCAGGGAGAAGGTAACCTTGTAGATCATCGAGCTGCTCCGGCACATGCTAAACAGCTGGGCAATGGCCACACAAAAGTAGGGCAGCCAGCAGATGGTGAAGCAGCCCATGATAAAGACCACTATCTGGACACTCTTCCAGTCCGGATGCAGTAGCAGACTCCGCATGGTGGTGGCCTCATCCGTGTTGTAAACCACCGACTGGCGGAGTCGCTGGGCCTGCCGGGTGGCCTCCCTCATGATGCGCCAGTAAACGAGAAGCATGCAAATCCAAATGATGACAAAACCGGGGGTAATCACACCAGCTATATAGCCAGGAGCCAGGACCTCGTCAAACTCACAGGCCTGGGCATCGGGCCAGCGATTCCAAAACACTGGCAACAGAGCCACCAAGGCGCCCAGCGACCAGTTGCAAATGATGATGCTGTAGGCCACTCGCCTGGTCATGTATCTGGAGAAGAAAGCAAGATTAAAAGAGCCACCAAACCAGCAGGATTTATCCTTTCTCCTACCTCCTGTAATGCAAAGCATAGACCACCGCTATATAACGATCCACAGCAATGGAGATGAGCGTCAGCATGGACACACAGCAGGCGCAGATTAGTAAGAAAAATCTCAGCAAGCAAGGAGCTCGCATGGCGCCAATACCATCAGCTCCAGAGCCCATGTAGAAGACCAGGTGATAGGGCAAAGCCAGACCCACACAGAAGTCGGAAACAGCCAGCGAGAGGATAAACAGGTTGGAGATGACCGAGCGCAGATGGCGACAGGTTCTAACCGCCACTATGGTTAGGATATTTCCGCCCAGGATCAAGGCAAACAGCAGAGCATTGATCACCAGCCAGAGGATGTGACCGGGCGTGAAGCTATACGCAGGAGTTGTCTGTGATGGCAGCATGACCAGCGTTGATTCCGAGTCGTTTTCCCCACGTAATCCCATCTCCAGCATCGGGTAATCCCATGATGATGACGATGATGATGATGAGGAGGCCATGACTCGCCGCTGCTGGGTTTAAACGAAGCGAACGCGAGGCCAGTGGGCAAACGTCTGCCGGCTGTGGCCAGGACTTCGGGTTCTCTACACTCGGTTTTTCGGTTTTTCGGTTTTTCGGTTTCGTGGGCGTCGTTTTTGTTTACGTTTCACCCTCTGGCCACTGATACCACTGGGCTAGAGCCTAGAGCCAGCGTGAGAACCACAATCCCGTTGATAAGATTCGCTATCCATTCCGGCCACTTCACCCGCTGGAGTGATGGACTCCCAGGCCGCGCCAGAATGCACACAGATCGCTGGGGGTTTTCGACAGATTAGCCCCCAAAAATAGATTGATAAAGCACAACAAAAAAAAAAGGAGAAAAACAAAAACTATGTATGATATACAAAAACACTTTGGTTGCCACAAACATGGGTTACATGCGAGTCATTGGATACATCTCCCTGGCATAGAGTGTGGAATTTTCCAGTGACTAATGATTGCTATATGAATGGTAGCATAAATACATCAGGTTTTGGGGAACTAACTTCTTCTAAATAAGATGTTTAGGTGCTAAAAGCGGTTAGGAATTGTAACCTAGAGATCCTAGATCTTAGAAGGTGGTACAGTTTGCACTTAAACGCTTGCGATTATAGCCTTCTTCTCCTAGAAGTATTATAAAAGGTCTCATAAATAATAGTCTTAGGAGATCCTGAAAGGATCCTACAGTTCGCTAACCTTGTCTTTCCCTTAACTGTTATTTCTTTTCCTACAACTTAGAGGTAAGATTTCTCCTGCTCCTGGCCTTGGGGAGAAAACATTCACCCAGCATAAACTAGATACCTTTTCGATACCCTTTCGATACCCTTTTGATACCCTTTTGATACCCTTTTGATACCCTTTCG
>JAEIIL010004422.1:0-40310 GCA_018905715.1 Drosophila lini | reverse complement strand
AATGCTAAATCTTAAATCCTTACGAATATCCTTGAAACACAAAATTATTTTAAAAATGCCTTAAGTTAATTCTTGTTATATTTAAGTCTAAGGAGTCCCATTTGACGTGTCCTTTGTCCATTTCCGTAGACTCGCACCTTCGGCTGCCAGCCAAAGTCAAAGGAAATTTGTCATGTAAAAGGCAATTCATGTCAAGTTCCTTTGTAATACAGGGAATTTATTGTTTATACCAATAATAGTGGGTAGCTGTTATTAAATTTTGTACACAGTAAATTGGTAGCTGGGAATTTAAAGGCAGGTGTGTGCCTGAGATAAAATAGTAAAAATGCGTAATTTAACAATATCTTAATTATTTAATTAAATATCTTAATTAACATCTTTAAACGGAAGAAATGAGAAATGAGATAAATACACTCAAAAATGATCTGTTTTTCCAGGCGTATACGAGGAAAGATTGTTCTAAAACCTTAATAGTGGACTTTTTTATTTTAACATACATTTTATTTACTCCTAAATTCTGCCAAATATTTACTTTCTTAATGTAGAAAACTTTTATACTGGGTTTACAAGAAACCGGTATAAAACTTGAAAGGAATTAGAAAATACCTCCGAAATTTTCTGTTCAGATTTAAAAAATTGTTAAGCAGCCTTAATTTGATATTTTATAGAACATTGAATGTTGTATTTAAACAAAACTCATCAAATGTATCTTAGGTGAATTATTTGTACATTATTTCATATGCTCGATTATGCGAATTATAAAATTTATGATTACTTATATTTTTATAGGTCGTTTAAGTTTTTTTTTTCGTTTTTCAATCTTAGGAATGTTTTCAGTGAAATGGGACTTCTTTAATCGATTAGAGTCTTGTTCCTACTTTAAATAACGATTGTTTTCAATTTCTTTCAATGCTCATCGCTATCCTTTTTTTGAGACTCTTCTTTGCGAGGCTTTCTATCAGCGTTTTGCATAAATTTTCACTTTGTTTTATCAAAGTCTGTCCCTAATTCGTTTTCTCCCATTTTTTGTAACTTTGCTTTTGTGCGGTCCTTGTGCCTGAGATTTTTCTATTGAGATAGTATTTTGTTGTCGCTGTTGCCTTGTTTTTAATCCTTTACCCATTGACTGCGACAACGAAGGACCCTTTTTTGTTTGTGTTGGCCTGGTTGCGTCCTGGTTGACTGCATACACGCGACGCGACGCGACTCGACGGAAATTTTATAGTTATTGCCCCAAAAATTCCCCAGACGGCTTTAGCCATTTTCTATGCCACTTGGGTTTTATTTTGCTTTTATGAATGTGTGGGTCTGCTCTATGGAAATTGGAGCTCTATTGTTTTATAGTCGCATTGGGGAGTTATCACATGATGAACAAGCGGTAGGGAAAATATGTTAGAAAATTGAGTCTTATGTGGCGAAGGATTGCTGCATTAGAAGCATTACCAACAGGAAGAAAAATTTGACTTTAATTTATCATAAAATGTACATAATTTGCTACGTTTTTTGTACTTTTATTTTATTTATTTATTAATTTGATCCTTAAGTTCATTAATAGTTTTGCCCACATTACTTCTGGTTATGAATTTCAGTAAAACCTAAAACCCTCCAGAAAATCCACCAAAGAAGATATTAAATATTTGTAAAGTAAATAAAATAATCCCAAATCGCGATAGATGGTATTTCCCTAGCCCCTCTTAAATATCCTTTGGTATTGCTTCCCCTTACCAATTGTGACGTCACAGTTCAACCTGTTAAACCTGTGGCATTCCTCGTAAGCAGAGCAAGGACCTGGCACAAAGCCCAACAAACCGCCAGAAGGAGAAAATATCCCAGTGAGGGGAGAAGCCGTCAACATTCGTCCTTAGCTGGTGGTGCATTGAACCAAAGCCGGCTTGGATGAGGATATTTTCGAAGGCTAAGGTCAAATGCAGTCTGCGGGGGAGGTTTGAAGGAAGTGCTTCCAGTGAGCGGGAAATGTCCTTGGGAAATTTCTCTGTTGCTCTGTGTTTCTGGCTTTGGTCCTTTGAACTCGTGGCAGTGCTTGTTGGTCTGCGGTAGCGTACGATTCGTCCTCATCGCTTGTCGCACGCGTTCGCCAGGATTTCGTTCTCGTCCTTTTGGCGTTATTTTTTGCTACGTTTCGTGAGTGATAGCGCGTGATTTAGGGTCGAATCAAAAAAAAAAAAAAACATCAAATTCCTTACCAACTCTGGATAAGGCATGTTACCCCTTCAGTGACCAGCAAAAAGTGACGAATTAAAAATATATGTGTAATGGCCAACTGATTTGATATGCAAACGACACACGAAGTTCGCGACAAAGATGGCACTTTATGAATAGGAAATAAGCCTTCCCACCCCCTCCAATTTCTTTCCGCAAAAAGGAATCGTGAACAAGACATAAATGCCAGAAAAACATTCGCAAAGGATAAGCGAGTAAAAATAATCATAACCGCCGCAACAGGACTACACAAATATTCTTGAAATAATAAACCTAAATGTAGGGGTTTTTTTACATTATTTTTTTTAAAGGACTTTAAATTATAAAAAGATCCAGAATATTTTTTATGGAGGAAAGGATTTTTTAAATTTAATTTTTTAAAGCATAATTTCCACGCAAGCACAAAATTGCTCTTGCTCCTGCCGGCTTGCTGTTTTATCTTTGTATCAGTTTCCTGTTTTAATGTTTATCTTAATGTCAGGACTCCCTCTCTCTCTCTCTCTATGTCATGTGTGTGTTTGGATTTTTTAGCTAATGTAGTGCCATTTTAGGCGCCACAATATAATAGATAATAAAATGTAATGTTGTCTTGCTGGCTTAGGCCCCGGAGCGGGAATGTTCCCTTTTAAGGAAGTCTCCTTACCCATTTGGTGCGTGCCCTCACCGAATTATTGCGCTTGTGTGCGTAATAAAACTCAGCCGCAGAAAATCTCTCGTACGCTGAAACGAAATTGTATCAAAAACAAGAGATACCATCGTCATGCCTTAAATTAGATTGGATGATGTGCCATAATGAGGATATCAGAGGGCGTGAGTGCGTGGCCATGCGGATTCAAAAGATATAGGATCCAATGAATATACATTTGTTTAATATTGGGAAGGGGTTACTTTAGATTCGAAATGTTGGGAAAAACTTCGTATGGTTTTGCTTAATATATTTTTGGTTGGGTGCCTACATATTCGATGTATAAATATGTATTTTAAATTGTTACTGTTTCACAACGTATCAGTTTTGCCTTTAGTTATGTGCAATTTATTAATTTAAATAAATTTATTAATTTCAAATTACTAGAAATAAGAAACAGACCGATAACGGAACATATCTAGATCCACTCGCCTAGTGAAGTCGCTCGAGAATTTGTATATTTTCTATAAAGTATCCTAGCTCATAAAGGGAGTTGCTTTTACGAACAAAGTCATTATGATTCATAAAGAAAATTCCTTGATTTTTCTGCAATAATATTCATTTCCTTTTCGAAAACATATTCCAACCGTTTTCGCATCTTATTCCCGGGATTATATTTCGCCGCTTTTATTCTTTCCATGTGTGTTTGCCTTACTTATTATGCGGCAAATGTTGTGAGACTTCCGCAAGTGGAAGTGTACACAAGAATAAGACGTGTTTATCTAATTTTGGCGTAGCAAAACTTTCATGGACGTGTTAGGCAGCGAAAAACCAGCAATATGTTATCATTCTTAGAATTTTCTTTAAAGGGAATAAGGTGGAATCAGTACCCGATAAAGTCATATAACATATAGATTGTAATTTTAATAAGAATTGTTTTGATTTTATATTAAAATATATAAGGGGAAGGTATTATGTATTTTTCTTTTTTGACAGACTCCAATGTAAAAATCGTTTATAAATTTGCCTAATCTCTCACTTAGGTTTAAAGGTTAAAAGATTTCTAAAGTACTTTTGAAACTTCAATAAAAGAAATGAAAGTTCAATTGCATTTCCCACTAATAACTGTTAAAGCCTACCACCCATCACACACACCCCCAACGTACGCACACTCACACAGTCCGACATGAGTTGCGTCTGATACTGAGTTCCTCTCACTTCCGGCATAGCCGGAAGTTCTCAAGCATGTAAAGGAAAAAAAGGCAAACAAATCCAAAATAAACAAAATTGTTGGCGAAAAAAGGAAAAGGAATAGGACAAGAAAAAAAAAATAGAAAGAAAAGAAGTTGTGTGTGAAAAAGAAACGCTTGCGAAGCGGAAATTAAGACCCACTCCAATGAAACGAACAGGCGCCCCCAAAACAAAGCTGCCAAAAGTTCGTAACCAAACACATGTCCCAACTGTCTGCTCCCGTTTACCCGCCGCCTAGCCCCCGCCCCGCCCATTTTCAACTGTGTGTAAACAATTGCGAACATATCACATTTTAATCCGATGTAGTGGAAAATTGCGTCAAGCGAAACAAGCAGCGGAGAAAATTGTTTTCCTTGCACTGTGTGAAGCGCCGAGAATTGATTGTACGCCATTTTTTGTCCTTAGCGGATTAGTGAAGACACGTAATAAGTTGGAATTGTCTTATCCGCTTACGTAATTAAAAACCAGGGGCACCTTGCCCCGTCTGCGCGCTTGTTGTTATCCTTGTTAGAAGCTTTCGAGCCATTTATGTTAATGGCTTTCGTGCACCTGGCAAATCCTTACAAATGTCCCTCTTGCCGCCCTAAAATTGAATAGTCCTCCCGTTGCCGCTGCGTCCGTCTGGTGCTAATTTATGAGCTTGATGCGTGACCATATGGCTGCACATCCGTCGCCAGGGACACTGCCCCTATCTCCAGTTTATATGCTCAATTTATGAAGTTGAATATATGCTTTGGTGTCGACCAGGTCGACCGACAATGACTTGGAAAATTGTCGAGGCGGAGAGTAAAAGTTGCTTACAATTACTGTGCTTATAAATATGCAACGATTTTTCGATTCTTATAGCAAGGAGAGACTCTGTAAGAAGATTTGTAATTTCAAGTCGACTTAAAAATTATTTTGGAATTTTCTTTTATGTGGAATTTGAATAAGATATATATTTATATTAAATTTAAACATTCGGGAGAATATGGTACTATTTATTATTTGTTTTCAAGAAATGTATCAGTAATAACTCCTTGTATTCGATAGAGTATCTCTCCGAGTTTTAAGCTCCTTTGCAAAAATATGAATACATTTTCCAAGCTAATTTCGATTCCCACCGAAGCTTATTAACATGCTCTTGATAAATATTTATATTTCATGCTCGGTCTCTCATCATTAAAATTCCGGCAATGTTTACACTTTTTTTTTGTGTTGGCGTAGAAACCAATTTTGGGCTTACCAAACCAGAAAAAATTCTCGTTTTCATTTTCCCTGTTAGTTTTTAATTTTATACGCTTTCCTTTGCTTTCCCCTGCCATAAATTGTCTATTGCTGTCATACTTTTGGGTATTTAATAAATTTTATGACTTTGTTGGTGGAAACCAGGGGGCAAATGGGGCGGCGGTTGGGTGCTGTTTTAAGGTTGCTTTGCTTTCTTTTTTAATAACATTCGGCGGCGTTCCCGCTGCTTTTCCGTTGTCCGCCTGGGGATATGCGCCTGTCTCCAGTCTCGCCTTCTTGCTTTTTACCTACTTCCGCTTCTTCGAATTGCAAATATGGGTATTTATGCCGCCATCTCTGGGGTTCTCCCCAGTTCCGCGTCCCCGAAGTATGCAGCAATCTCTTGTATGAGTTTATTACGTAAGCTTTTGCTTGAAACAGACAATTTCCTCGAGCGATTTCCGTATTCCCCACTCGATGGCTCTTATTAAATTGTATGGTCCGCCCCCTTATTACCGACCAACCGCCCCTCCCAGCTGGATCGTTAAGTAACAAAAATACGATGACTGCTTGCAAATTGCGCTTTAATTGAATTGCACATAGATTTTACTTTATTTTTTTTTTGTTTCTTCCCCTCTTTAGGCAAGCAGTTAGACGTAAGTTTTGTGCGGTTTCGCCACGCCTCCCGCCCCCAACTTGCGGCATAACTCAAAAGACTTTAGAAGTGCTTCAAACTGTCATAAGCATTGTATTCGCTCATCCTTTTTTCCACCATTTTTTTGGAACACACTTTGCTACTTTACTCTTTAGTATAAAAAAAAGGGGATTCGGAAAGAGACTGATTGCATTTGTTCTTGGAAATATATATATTTTAATACCATTTCAGGGTGTTATAGTTTGGACTCTTTTAAGTATAAGTTTATACGTGACTTTGACCAGCATCACCAGAGGAGTTTATCTAGACATATCGGCCTTTTTGTTCTCTGGTCTATCATTATTTTTATGTTGTTAATTTGGCTTACAAAGAGTTAAATTCATTAAAATCTATGATTAAAGATTATTTTGGTTAAAAAGTAAATATGAAACTGCATTTCTCCTATACAATCGTCCTTTTAGGGCATCCAGGAGTCTCTAGTTCGCCCTATAAATTTCTGCATTTTTTGTTTGAATACCATTTAGGTTTGGTTGGGCTTTTTGGCACAACAAGAGCAACTGAAAGAAAGAAAAAATAAAAGGAAAGCATGCACTTTCTAAGTGGGTTTTGTGCGAAAGGCAGGCGGAAAACGCTCGCGGAGCAGGAGGTGGTCAACTTACCAGCAAATCAAAAGCATTTCTAACTTCGCTGGGAAGTTTGCACAGCGCGTCGGGCTCTGAAAGCGCCACGAAGGGAGCTGAGATTGAGTGCAAATAAAATGATGTCATGAAGTGGGTTGTGGGCTAAAAGCGCCGCAATGCATGCCCCACTTCATTTCAGCTATCAACTCGTAAAGTTTGCGGCTTCATGGCCGCCAGCAAAACGTTGGGCGTCCCTGGGGAGAGTGGAGCTGTGATTTTTTTTTCGTTCCTCCGAACAGAACTGGAGGAGACCACAGCAGGCAAGCTGCAATTACAAGTTGGTGACTGATGATGGGTGGGAGTGGGCCCCTAGGAAGGACTCAATGCACAAATCTTGACAAGTATTTTGTCAACTTTGACTGCTGGAAGCAGAAGCTGGAGAAAAGGACCAGATGAAGTGCAAGTTGCTTCGACCTCAAACCAAAAATGTTGAACTTTAAGACTGCTTCTCTTGTGTAGGTGTCTTTCGCTTACTTGTCCCTTTTTGTGTGAGTAAGTAGTCATAGAAACTGAGAGTGCCAGGAACTCGGTGATGTAGAAAAAGTGGGTTTTGGGCTAGAGATGGGAAATATTTATATAAGGGTATTGAATATCATTATGCTTCTTTCATGCTCATTTAGTTTCGCATAAACTTGGGTTCCTTAAGAATTATTATATATTAAACTTTTCTTTTAAATATAAATTTAATTTTAAAACATGAAACCTCTTTTCCAATTTAAAATATTATACTTACGATAGCCTCCAGTTAACTCAGTCCAATTAAATGTCACACTCACCCTCCCATCTCTAATCTGGATTAATTAAGCCTGCAGGCGGTACTGTCTCTTTCTGCATTCCCCATTAATTAACTCGATTCAGTATTCGAGGCTGCCATTGCCTACTGCCATCTGCAATTCAATTAAAAATTAACATTTTAATTGCAAATTACTTTATGTATACTTTATGGTGTGGCACACAGACACCTGCAGAAAACTCCACTCAACTGGAGTAACTTCTTTCAGTGGCACCTGCAACCGAGCCAGGCGAGAAAGTGTAGGAGCATCCTCCGAAAAGAGAGCTGCTGGAGGAGCAGCTCATTTCATGGCGTTTAATTTTATCATGCGCCAACAATTATGCAACTTGTTGGTTCACTGGCTTCCGCACAGGTCCAGGCCGTTTTCAATTTGTTGCCAATAAAACTTTTTCCATTTCGGTTTGCCCCTTGTGTTTTTTTGGGGTGGCCTACAAAATGTTCTCTTCTGTTTGGCTATGACAAGGCGTAGTTCTGTGAGATGGCAAAAAAATACAAATTAAAGTTGTAGTGTCCTTCTGGGGGGAAAGAATGCTGACCTAATCGTATTTTGGTGTATATGTGGCTTTGTTTTCTCTTCTTTTAAATGGATGATTGAGAGCTGAATAGTTCTCTTAGTTATTTCACTTTTCATTTTGTTTATTTGTAAATCCATTTGCTGCCAATTTGTTATTGATATCCCTGTCATTTCTTGTGAAATTGTGGAAAAACTTGATCAAATGTGAAACTCTCGTGAGCACTTGATATGAATTCTCGTATTGGGTTTCCTTTCAATATAACAATAAAAAAAGATTTTCAATCGAGTTTTTCCTTGCATAAAATGTGAGTTTGTTTGTATTTAAAGCATATACCATTTTTTTATGAATATTGGCATGTTTTTAAAGCAATCTTTAAATCAGTTATTTCTATGATTTTATTCAGTCACCAATTGAAAGTGAATTGTTCCCTTAACACGTATTGTTGTTCATTTTTTTTTCATAACTCTTGAAGCGGTTACCCGTCTGTTAATTGCTTTTGTAGACAAATTTAAAAAACCTCTACCAATGCATTGTTTTCGGCTAGGAGCTCTTCAAAAACAGACAAAACCACGACGTAACCATGACCATGATTTTGCCAGCCAGAACAGAAAAAAAAAACCAAACAGAATGAAAAGGGATCCTTTTTTTTCTGACCGTTGGGTCAGTTTTAATTTAACTTTGACATGCATCAGCTCAAAAATCCAATTACAACACAAATGTACACAGAGAGAGTGAGAACGTCCCTTTTGTGAGGCTAGAAAACCCATTAAGTCCTTTTGCCTTCCATAAAGATGAAGATTTATGAAACCATTAATTTTGCTAAAGCGCGGAAAAATGTTTCAACACTAAAAACGAAGTAAAAAGTGCAGAACTCGTGGAAACAGCGATGGATGCCTAGAAATGTCCAGTCAGCCGGGTAAGCTGCGACCGGGTCCCTCTGCCAAGCCCGATCGCAATGCCAACGAGGAGAACCAACTGGGCGCCAGGCCCAAGGAGCAGACCAAGGGTCAGAGGATATTGCTCGCCCAGACAGACAACCACCAGCCGAAGATGCTGTCGCATCCCAACTACATGGAGCTGGAGTTCCTGCCCGCGGAGCCAGCAGCCCTGGGACCCCCGATTACCTTTCCCGATCTGCCAGTCAGCTATGCCACCAGTCTGGTCGGACCCCCGCCCTACAGGGATCCGCCACCGCCGACTCCACCGCCTCTGTCGCAAATGCCCTCGCGGCTGCTCCACTCGGCTCCCAACTCCCCCAGTCGCGGCAAGGTCGTGCTCAGCAAGAAGGAGCGCAAGGAACTGAGCAAGCAGCTGGGCATCGACGAAGCCTCGATCCTGAGCAGCAGCGCCCAGTCGAGTCCCTACAAGGGGCGCGTCAGTGAGCTCAAGAACTGTATAGCCCGCGGGCTCTTTGCCACCTTGCATCGCGGCTCTCAGAAGTCCCTGCAACACCAGGATGACAGGGTCGCCAGCCAGGAGATATCGCCACCGCCGCCGGCCCCAGAGTCAGGCAACAATAACGAGGATGCGGCGGACTACTCCGAGAAACTGAAGAATTTGCCAGTGCGTCAACGGAAGGTTGCCACCTCGCATATGGAGAACTACTGCCTGTTCGATCCAGTGGACTTCATCAACGAAAAGGCTATGAGGTATCCCAGTTCTAATGGCCATGGCCTGAGAGATCCGTTGTTCAGCTCCAGGCAGCACTTGGTCTGCGAAGATGAGGATGAAACGGTGCCGGAGGTTATATACGACAATGAGGAACTGGAGCTGGAGGACACCATTATTATAGAGACATCGGCTTTGCCAGAGGCCGAGTCCGAGGCGAGTGCAGGCAGCACCAAGATTCTGGCCAGCTTTGACCACCACAACTACTTTGTCATTGAGCCTGGGGACTTCTCCATGGACATAGGAATACCCAATCCGTACACCAACGAGCAGCTGGTGAACGCCAAGCTGGAGCAGCAGAATTTGGAGACGCTTTTTAGTGAATTGGAAAACCCAGCCAGTATGTCGAACAGCCAGGAGTCCAAGGATACGGAGACCACTTCTACCGCCCTGGTGGAGTCGTCCACGTCCACCAACTCGGCAAGTTCAGCAGGAAGCTGCTCCATTGCCAACCCCACCCTGCAATCGTCGAAGAAGAAGCTTACCTTTCTCAATTTATCACCCTTCCGCAGTGGCAAGAAAGCTGGTCAGAAGAGTACCTTTGAGCAGCAGCGGGCTATCTCTGAGCTGGTTAGCACAGATCACATATTGCACCTGCAACAGTTGCTGCAGGAGCAGCGCCAGGATCAGCGATCGCACACCGTGCCCACCGAGTCCAATTACGTGCTGTTCAATCCTGGTCCGGTGCCCAGTCGACATGTCCAGTACAAGATACGGAAACCACGACCCCTGTCCACTCACAGCGACGCGGACAGTGGCTTCTTGTCGCCGTGCTCGCCTGACGAACTGAGGGCCAATCCGGCCATATTGGTGCTGCAGCAGTGCGACAGTGTCCAGGGATATTTGGAGGTGAGTTGCAGTAGCAAATCTAATGAATGGACACAAAAATGTATGTTAAGATTTGGGGATACTTCTTAGGCTCTCCTATATTTCTGCCCTATTCCCATGGTATTAAAACTAACATTTATACATTCCGCAAATCCTCATATCCTGATGCAAATCCCATCGTTATACTTCGGAAACAACCCACAGCAGTCCATCCGCATAAGCATATCTATATATACCAGTTCCCATATCGTAAGCCGGGCTCTTTCCGGTGTCGTACTTGTCGCCATTTGCCGGCTCACTTATCTTAACGAGCGCGCAACTTAACAAGTCTTATTATGCATCTTGAAACACCCCAGGGGAGGTGTTTGGCTCAGTCCTCAGCCCCGGGTCGAAAACCACCCGCCTTCGCATCGAACAAATGCCAACCCCTCGGCCGATTCGTTCGGTATATAGTAAATTATCAAAAAACACCCACGAAAATGCAGTTCGAGGCAGTGCATTCGAACGTTTCTCGGGCATCCTGGGGGTTGAGGGTTTTCCCGAGTTCTCTCTTTGGTTCCGCTGGATTGCCATTTCCCTTTGCCTCGTGCTGGGTCCTGGCTCTCGCCTGTGTTTCTTGCTGCCTCTGGGGAGCAATCAATCGTCGCGTATTCGCTGCTCGCTTCATTAGTTTTTCCACCGCCGAACATTAGTTTGATTGTCTTGGCAAGTGAGGAACAGAACAGGTTGAAGGAAAAGCGAGGGAGAGCAGGAAAAACAACTCCCACTCCCACACCCACACCCGCACACCAGCTGTGCTTGCATCTTAGCGACTTTTAATGGAATTGAATTAAAACTGTTGCCATGGTGTTGAGTTCTCCGAAGTGTGATGGGAATGTACAGCATGCGGCACATCCCCCATGGAGCCACATATAGTAAGCTAGCTAGACCCCTTCCAGCGCTCCCTGCCGCAGGCATTTTCTATCATTTCCAAATTGAAATGCGCGCTGTAAATTTTTGCTTTGAGGCAAGCTTCCAAAAAAGCAAGAAGCAAAAGCACAGCACGGAGCATGGAGTACGGAGCTGGGAGCTCGGAGCACGCAGCACTGAACTCCTTGCCATCGCATTTCCTCTTCGGGCAATTTTTTGCTGTCCGGACCATCTACTGAAACGACGGCAGGGCATCAAGTGAAGCACACTTTTTGGCTCATTCGAGTGGCCTGCAAAGTGTCAAGTGCATTGCTTTTCATATCCTTGTGGGCGGGCGGTGGTGGTTGGATGGATAGATGGCCGGGCAAACTGCAAATGAAGGCAGGAAAACAGGGAGTTGGGCGAGGCTCGCAGCAAATGGGATGTAAATTGATATACGCGGGGGGCTTCAGCAGCAGCATCAGGCGGGTGGGCGACTCAAAGGTAAATGCTGTCATATCCGGGTTGGAAGTAGTTCAAAATAGGTTATTATTTTTATAAAAGAGAGTTATGAAAATATAGGAAAATCAGAAATAGCACATAAAACTGGCTAGGCTCTATTAAGTTTTTACAATTTTGTAACAAAAACTAAGTCAAAATACAAACAGCTGTAGTTTGAAAACTTAACTTTTGTAATTGTCTCTACAATTTAGCTCCCTAAATTAAGCAAAACATTTTTCCATTTCACTTGTTTTACCCCATGGATTTTGTCACTCGTACGAAATTCAAGTCCAGCTATATGGTAGCTCCATTCGGAACGCCCCGAACTTTCCATCAAAGTCAAAGCAAACAAAAACATTTTTGGAATTTATGCAAACGGCGGCTGGCGCTTGCACAACCATAAATTGTGGTCCTTCCTCCCGCTGGGAATGGCCGGCAGTTTTTGGCCTAGGTCTATGCCGGCTACGACCACCCATTCCAGAAACTTTGGACTTCCCCTGTTCATTTACCCCCGAAACCTTAAGCGAAAAGTCTCAATTGCAAATTGCAAACAGCACAGAGGCATGCAATTTTGCCTTCCAAACAAACCAGAGCTCTGCACACCCTCTCGTTTTCCCGGGGTTTTCCAGGACTTTTCCCGGGAACTTGTCGCGAGGCGCTAAGCTGTCAACTGTCAGGCATCGCTGCGAGAGGATGCTACTGCACCCAAAATCACTTCTTCCTCGTTCCCCTCTCCAGGGGGTGGTTTTCAAAGGGGCAACCTTTTTGGGGGTGAACTTGTGCCAGTCGCGTGTTGTGCGGCTACTTTGTGGACCCACACACAACCTGCCACTCCCCGGACGCCTCTGATTAGTCCAATAAGTTGTAAAAAGTGTCGCTGCTGCTGCATTCCCTTGGTGATTATCAGATGTACTGAGGGGTTGGGATTTCATTTCGATAACTTTTTGATTTATGACCGGCAATAAATGTTCAATGCACTTTATAATTATGTTGGGCCCACAGCGGCAAATGAAGGGAAAATGTCCTTGCCATATGTGCGAAAATGTACAGAATTACGAATGAGATTATTACTTATTTTTTTGCAGAAAAATTGTATGTGCCATTTGCAGAATTGTGAAGTGGAGTGTAATTTTTTTATAGACCCTTGAAGCTTAATTTTAATGTTTCCTGATTAAGCACAAACGGAATAAAAATAAAATTGGAAAAAACCTAATAATGAGTACTTCACATTATCAACTATTCAACAAATTTGAATGTAAATAGATGGAAAATTAAGTAAACATCATAACGGGGCATACAATATTTTTATTTTCCATTAGATTTAAAAGGATCCATTAGCAAATTGCGTTCATCATTAAATTAAAAATTTAACGTAACGATGACATCGGTGCATTTATTATTTGTAAAGCATTCAATATTATTTGCAGGATCTACGGTTGTGAAATAAATTAAAAAGCTTCCCAAAAATATCCAGTAAATTATTGTATTCGTTGTACTTTTTTCATGATTTTTTATTAATTTAATAGTAATTATGCATGCAAGGATGTCCACGACAAGCTAGTGCCACTGTCAACATTGTAAATCCTTCAACCTTCATTTCGTCGTGCGAATTCCCCCATAAAGGAGGTGCAGATTAAGCTGCAATTTATAGAGAAAATATTTTTTCATTCATAATTATATTGGCGAAGAGAAATGGTAATTTTAATTTTTCTGCAATAATTTTATTGCCAGTCGTACAGTCGTCCTGCCATCTGGTCGCAGAGAGCCATTTTAATGGACGTCCGCGTTATTAATGCCGGAGCTGCTGCACATATGATGGCGACAGGCTGGACAAGGACAACGACTTCCTCTTTCTTCCATTTTCCGGCAATTTTCTCGGACTGCGTAGTCCTGCTTAAATGCACATTTCATATTTTTCCGGCGCACTTAAAGTTTTCAATTTTCCGCTCTATGTGCCACTGGGACTGGGAGTGTCCTCCTTGAATCCATTTTATTTACATGGACGGAGGCTCCGTTGACGTCACTTAGTGGGCGCATGCGGGACATTAAAGGCAGTCAGCCTGGAAAACTGTCCCCCCACACCTCTCCCTCGCCCTGTGCTGCAAAATGCAGCCCTGACAGCTAAATGCGTTGCACTTATGCTTAAAACATGTCGGGCCGTCCAGACAGCACTCCAACAGTCGGAGGCGGGATAGCTCCACCAGGAGAGACAGGGCAATTGCGACGGTATTCCTTGGCTTTCTCTCGGTTTAAATGATAGTTGAAGTAATGGACCGACGGAAAATAAAACAGGATTAGGTTCCCAGGAGGCTTACTTTCTGTGAGAAATTTTAATTTCAAATCTAGCACTAACCATAATATACCTGTGCTTGTAAAATTAGTTGTATTTAAATTCAATAATATGATTTTATATATAAATATTTAAAAAGTAAACTATAGTGTATATTATCCTACTACTTCTGCTGGTATAGGGTATGTAAAAATAGTACATTTCGCAAGGGAATACAAACGTAAGTCACATAGTTTCGAATTTAAATTTCCACTTTTTAGAAAGCTAGTTATTTACATTCCCTTGACCGCTCGCTTGTCAAGTCAAAATGGAAACTACTATGCATTATTTAACAATAATCGTGACAGATTTATATTGTCTCCAGTTCCTGTTTGCTCTGCCCGTTCTATTCCTATTGAGAGAGAGAATGCATCAGACCAGCAACAACGTTGAAAATGCAAAAGTTTTTCCGTTTTTCGCTTATGGTATAATCGGTAGAACGGAGTTAGGAAACTTCTCCGGGCTTCGTGCTGGCTGTTCTTTTTTTTCCGGGAAGCTGTGAAAAATTATAGCCATAATTTTTGGCCAGTAACCAGGCTGTGCAGGCCTCCACGGTGGCTTGCACTCAGCACTACGTTCTCTGGGAGCGCCCAGTCCACTTTTCGGCGCTTAATGCATATTTAAAACTGCTTTGCTGGATAGTTTCTGGGGGTAACTGAAATTGCGCATTTTTGGCTTATTGAGAAATTTATTTATTAAATTCTACTTGAAGCCATGGGCTGCCATGTTTGTGCAACTAATTAAAAAGTTCTCGTTTTTGCCCTTGGCCTCCTCACATAACCATCGACCATGGTCTTCGAAACTATGCAATTAATTTAGTCAGCTAGTCAATGCAGTCAAGTGTGCGGAGCACATGAAATAATTGCATTGTTTTTGGCATTTCTTGGGCAAACAAAAATCAGATTTTCTCTACGCAATTATTTACATTTCTTTTGGCGCAAGATGCATTCCATTTCATTCATTTTTCTCCCTCCATCATCTCAGCTTTGTGCATTTGAAAGGCACAAAAACATGGCAAATAAATCTGTTCAAAATGCGGGAGAAGTCTGCAGGAGAGACTCCATTCTTGTCTGCTTTTTAACCAGAGAAGAGCAGCTCAAGAATCAGAGATAAAGTTACCTCAGCAAAGTGACTTTAGTGACACACTTTACTTAAATGTAGATGGAACTGCCAAATGAATTTCGAGAATACTCTATAGCTTTATTATAAAAGTAATCAAAAGGATATTAGTTATTCAAAACAATACTAATTAAATTAATTAAGTAGGTAAATATAAAACAATCACCTTGTTAAAAAACGTAGGTGTTTTTTATAGTTCCAAAATAATATCATATAAACCACTCAGAATCGCCTACAGCACCCTAACTCAAAAGCACCCGAACTCAAAAGATAGTGCAATAAATATGGTTGAATAATTTCTTGAAGGTAAACAGGACAGAAAATTCCTTACCATGAATATATAAAATATATAAAATAAGTGCACAGAGAGATGACTTCAATCGCTCACATTCATAAGCCGCTCCGAGTTTCTTGCACAACTGATTTATTTTGAAGATGACTTTTTGCCGGTAAGTGGCTTTCTTTTTGTGCAAATACTAATAGCATTAAATATTTATCATAGAGCGCTGTCAAGAAAGGGATTTGTTGCTAATTAGGAGAGACAACTCAGAAAACTGACAATATGAATGTCCACAGACGCAACTTGGTGATAAGAGTTATAACAAGCAAACAACAGGACAGGCCAAGGGTTGGCCAGGTGGAGTAGTCAAAGGTGCGGGGACATTGAAATTTATGATGTGCACCCAAAATGTAGCACACACGGGCGACATATCACCCAACTGGGGGGCCATCAATAAAGATTTTTTCGGTGGCTCCTTGTGTTGTTTTTGTGCTACTTTGGGGCTGTGACATAAATGCCATAAAACTAATGCTCAGTGCAGAATTATTATATAGCTGAGAGCTATTGACGAACTTCAAATACCCTAGAAAAAATATAAATAATATATATTTACATTAAATTTAATATTTTTATTAATTTAAGTAAAAGTAAGGCTAAATACTTTTTTTGATCTGCTTTAATTTTGTATTAGTTTCAATATAGAACTTTTTAAAACAAGAAAAACTTAAGCTCAAAGTTCCTTCCTTTATAATCAATATACCCATTCTTTTTGCAAAGGTTCCCATAACATTTGGGGACCCTTTGTGAGAAATTAATAACCTGGTTTACTGTTTTTTTCCCTCTGTTTTTGTTTTGCTGATCCCGTCCTTTTCCTCCGCCATGGTTTGGGGTGCTGGCCCGGGACTGGGGAGGATTTATTTGCCGGAAATAAATATTAGCCGCAGTCAAACACACTTAAGCCTACGCAGGCGACATCGCCGAGTCCTGTGTGCCATTTATAGTTTTACACAGGCTTAGAACTTGCTTTACACGCACGTACAGCTCGAAGGACCTCCATGATATATGGTATCATTCCTTGTGTGTGTGTGTGTATTCGGCAGTGTGTTCACAGAAGCGCTGATTCCCATAATTGATTTTGTATTGGCCTTCGATACGGGGATGTTGGCCAGCGCTGGACCCAAGCAAACTGCATATTGAATTTCAAAGAGTTTTCCCAGAGCAAGGAAAAAATGTCCTCCCATCAATCACGCCCAAAGGAATGGAAGGGCAATGGGAAGAGGCTGCTGAAATAAATTCCTGGTAAATTTACGCTCATTGGCTAGTGGGGGACGACTTAAAAAGTAAAATGTGCTTCTGTCATAATCGAATTGAACTAAAATTCGTTTAAAAAACGTAGACGGAAAGAAATTTCAAATGGGAAAAGCAACCCCCTGGTTTTTGTTGTTTCTACCTGTAATAGACCTGCCTTGAAATCCCCTTCATAGAACATTTGTGCTAGTCTAAGCTCAAAAGTGATGCTGGGTCTGAAGAGGGTTGTTTTTACTTAACTGGATGTGGTCTTTGCGTAGCTATAGATACAAATTTAATAATACTAAAATGCAATAAAATAAATAACTACAAATTATTTCCAACCATTTTTTGAATGTAGCTTTCAATGTTAATGATGATATGTCAATCATTGTACCAGCATTTTATTATTATAAATAGGTTCCTTTTTTTATAAACAATAAATATTATTTCTTAAATAATAAATATCTTTTGAATTCATCGTAATTACATTTTGAAAATAAATCCTTTATTAAGAGCTCCTATCAGATCTCATATCTTTCGATTAAAATCAGACTGCAATCCATCATTAGATCAGCAAGACTGTGACTTTTCAAGCAACCCCTGTGTTTGTAACCACCAAAAAACCAAACACAAAATAATGGGGACGAAACAACAAAGGGCAATCTGCAGAAATAGAGTTTGAGCATCGCAGACGGGCGGAAAAACAGAAGCCTCACCTAAGGCAGGCCGGGCAGGAAAATGTTGCACAGGTTGGCATTGCCGCTGCCTTTGCCGTTGCCCCTGCCAACAGAGAATCATACGGACATATCAACGATGTCTGCTGCAGTTACCCCGAGCTTATCCCACCCGTCTTCCGGGGCTTATGGAGTGTTGAATCATTTGTTTTTATGTACAGGGAACTCATCCCTCCCCAGGCCGGAGTCCGGACTGGCATCTTCTGCTGGGAACTGTAAACTATGCGGGGTTGTGGGTGAAAAGGAAAAGGTCGCCCAACGTTCCGTTCCGATTTTATGCCTCACAACTTGATGTGGAAAGTATAACAAATATTTATGCTCTGAGCTGTGTTATTAGATTTTAATTTCTTGCACCCATGCAAACCGTGCCCACCCTTGTAGGACAGATCCCAAAGCTGCCCGGGGTAAGGGGGCGGATGTTTCTGGCTTGTATTTGCATTTGATGTGGGTGTGCGGATTGCTCAATCCCCCTGACACTCGACTCCACCGAATCTCCCGCCAGCCAGTATTGTTGTGAGGTGTCATGGCCAGTAATTGAGTTTGAGTTTTCCCAGCTCGCTTTGTGCTCATTTTGGCATTTGCTGATGCAACTTGCAAATATTTGCCTAACTGCCTTCGTTAAACAACATTTTTTCACTTACCGATTCGCTCTGTACTGCGAATTTCTCTGGCTGTACGTGATGAAAGTGTAAAAAGGGATGGGAATGGGGCTGCGAAGGGTTTCCACACCGCCCCTGGGGGTTGTTATCCGGCAAAATGACGTTTACCAAATTACATTATTAGAAATTGATGGTTCAGTTTTTAGGGCAGAAGATGGGGTTCGTCAGCACTTTCCAAACATTCAACGCGAAAGTTTAACCACCCAGGAAATGGGTTGGCGCTAAAAAACGTCAGCTGCACTCCGGGGGAAACGCCACGAGTAATGAGCAGGGTCATTTCTAGCACCTCCACGGAACTGAAGTCAACTGACACTGGCAGGGCAAGAATTTTTAATAATATCCCAAAACCAACCGCATTTCAACTCGGTTGATCGCTTCGGTTTTTCAGCTCTGCCGGACGGACACTGTGCCAGGTTGTGGTCGGGTTTTTTTTAGGATGGAAATTCAAGTTTTCAGTTCTGTTGGTGCTTTGAAAAATGATTCTTATTTTTGTTCAGTTTCACAGCTAGCCCAAAGTACCTTCTACGTTCTTAATATATTGTAAAAATATGCCAATCCGGTTCGAAGTACCAAAAGATGTCCAATAAAAAGGATTTTAAAATGTTTACATTTCTGTAAAAACTGATTTTATTTTCTCCCTCTAAGTCTTAATATATTTAAAATCCTATCTAGCTTAAATACATTTTTAAAATCAATACAATTATTCTCTCTGTACTCAATTCCTCTCAGTTCTTTTTAAACCTAGCGCAAGGCACAAGCCTTTAAATCAGTTTTGGCCAGAATATTTTGGTTCTGGAATACCGGGCAAGGTATTAAACATTTTTTGCTGGCTTTCCTTGGTATAAATGTCGCTGCATTTGGCATAGATTTGCATGGCAATGAGGAGCAAAGGCGGGCCGGGGTGCCATGGATATATCTGAGTGGTCCTATCGACTGGCGACATATTGCAAAAACGGACTGCGGCATTTGGCATCCGTTTGGGTTCCGGTGTCCGTTTGGGTCTCCCTGCCTGCTTTTTTTTGTGGATAGTGGCAATAAAAATGAACGTTCGAAGTGCAGCGCCAGGAAGTTGAACTATCTGCATCCAGTGGAGTTGTGTCTGCACGATAAGCCGGGATGGGGATGTTTTGTTCGCCCCACCAAGAGACGCAGGTGACACTGCTCCGCTCCAGTCGGTTGTGCCGAGTTAATTGTTTGCTTTTTGGCCATTTATCTAGCGGGGACAGGCGAGTGACGGAGAGATTTGGAACTGCCTGCCACTTGCACACTATTAATCAACTAGATTGGGCTTTCCTCAAATTCCCGGCGGATGCGGCTGGCTTGTTTATAATTAATGTGACGTGTGTTTGCGCCTGCTTTATGCAAATTCCCCAGACGAAGCTGCTCGTCCTCCTGGCTGCCTGCTAATGAAACGTCACGTCGTCGAGTTTTGATGGGTCCTTGGCTTTTCTTTCATGGCGGAACGGCCAATCTAACTTGCAGCCCAACTCAATAAACACTTCCAAGGAAAATTGCAAAGTGCAGCGATAAAGTTTTTCATTAATCTCTTACCACCGGCGAATTTGAAGTTTAATCTCCGCCATCTCAGCCCCACGTCACTTACACTCGGTCCGCCACAATTAAATTGAATTAAGCTGGGGTTACTCTCCAATCAAAAGAACGAGCCACCTGAGTTCCATTGGGCTCTGCCTGCAGAAATGCCCGAGGAGTTGGCGCTTGTCAAATTGATATTTGATTCATGACCAGCGCATTTGTCAAGTCATTCATCTTTCTCCGGGCGGAGCTCAAGTTTTTCCTCCCCAGCTCACTGGGCATCCACCCACAGTTTTTACTTCTACAATTTTCCTGTGTGATGAATGGACAGTGTTAACGGCTGAGGCAGCCATTAAGCTCGTCTTGGTCGTGATTTTTTTTTTTCGTGTGGATATTATTTTATAAAGAAGTTTTTGAAACGTTTTGTGAAGAGAATATAGATATTATTATTGGAAAAAGTATTTATTTTTTTATCATTTAAATTATTTTATGAAATGCATGTATCATCACCCATAATATTGCCATGTCTCAGAGTATCTTTCGATGTTTCACTGCATTTCATTGCTTATTTCTCGTTGATTTCACTTAAGCGCTGGCCGCAAGCCCCCGAACATATTAGGCCGACCCGAAAAGCCCCTTTGGGCCGTCGGATGTGCCTTCTCATCATCATCATCAGCAGCGAGTCCTGTGTCCCTCGGCTCCTGTGACGATTCCGTGTTTGGTAACACGCGCACGTAATAAAAGCGGCATGAATTCGAAGAAAGCAGAGGGAAAGAATGAAAGTTTTTGTACGTACGGGTTTACATTTCATTCCTGCACGATTTGTCAAGTCAGCGGAAATCGTGCAGGCCTATCAGCGTGGCACCAAATTGAAAAATTACTTTGCGTGCGGACCAACTTATGAAAAAGTCATAAAAATATTCTCCAACGTTTGCCTTGATTTGTGGTCGAGCTAAACGCAAACGTACCTAGGCAACAGTTATAACTTGGCCAACTAGCCGCAGGTGCCAAACGAAACGAATCCCTAAATCCCTAGGAGAACGAGACTTCGCTTGGGGAGAGTGGGGCCGAGGTGGACTCCTGGTAAATTGTAGTGCAAATATTTTCGTTCTTTTCCGCACTGGCACTTGAAATTGTTTGGGGTTAATTAAGGACGTTTACGGTGCCAATGCAAATAGTCATGGTTCCGCCACTCCTCTCCTCACTCCACCCCAAAAAGTGTCAGGTGGGGGAATTTCAAATGAACTTGTTTCACTTCTGATGGGGAGAGTTTAGAGTGGGTTTTATTTACTCTGATAAGAGCAACAGGGGCAGGGAATTTGTGTCGCAGGCGGATAATAATCGGAAGTATTTCTTTTTTATTTACTTTTTTAATATATGAACTTTAACTATCATAATGTTACAAATAGTTTGTTTTCTTTTTGAAATACATATTTAAACTACCCTGAAAGTATAGAATTACTTCATTATTATAAAGTTTTTTAAGAGCATGATATTCTCATACAAGAACCTTAAATATTGATGCTTGAGACCGAATTTTATTAATATTCTTTTCAGTTGAGCTTATGGAAAATTACTTTATTGATCTTCAGTCTTTAGTTTTAATTCATTCAGTTTTAAGATTTCAGCATCGTCTAAAAACATAAAATTGTAAAAGACCGTAATTTTCTTTTAAAATATAATTAAAGTTTTCTTCTTTAGTCTGAATTATTATTGATTTCTTTCTCTGTTGAGCTTATAGAAAATTCCTCTCTTGATCTTGGGTCTTTTTCAGTTTTATTTCATTCACCTTAAAGATTCCTACATCCTCTGATGTTAAGAGATACCTCTTGTATAAGGATATTTTTTCTCCTTCCCTGAAATATTCCCAAAGTGCTCTGCATGAATTTTGTCGCTGTCGTTGTATTCTGGTGCGTGTTAAAAAATAATTTCCCTAGGTAATTTGACAGCACGCGTGGGCAGTGTCCTCGCCCTCGAGCTCTCCATCCCCTGGTTGTTTGTTGTTTCGGCTAATAGCAGACAAAGTTTGAGTTTGCCAAAGTTTTGACAAAACTTTCCTTCGCTAGATTGTTATGTTTTTCGGGGAAACTTTTCTGTGTTGTTTTTTGGCAGCGCTTGTTTTGATTTCATTGTTTATTTATTTAAATGTGAACGTTCGTCTTGTGTTGATTTAATTGGGCCAAATGTGTTATTGGGCCATCAAAGTAATTGACGAGATGGGCGGAATGGGCCCACGTTTAGTTAATTATTAACTTGGCAAAAAGCGGCTTATGAACTGAATAAACATGGCGCCCCAAAGTATGCAGCGACAAAATTTATGGCATGCCAAGTGAAGGACAATGAGGGCTGCGTATTAATTTTACATTTTGTGGCAGACACACCAGCGTAGTAAACATAAAAAATATGCATTGTATCGCTTAAATTGTTTGTACAACTCCTGAAATGTTTTTCCCGAATTCCGACCCCAGCCGGACTCGGCCGGCAGACTTAAGCCCAGGAACGTGACCTGATCGGGCGGCACATTGTTTGCTTAACTGTTGTTATTATTCCCTTTCAATATTTGCCGATGTGTGTGGGCGGATGGGTGGCAAGCTCTGCGAATTTGGGTCCGTCCGTACCTATATGTGTTTGTTTCCGGGGGCGAGCCCGGTCCTGCCTACGGTCTTCCGTCCTCGGCAAAACAAATGGCACAACAGCTACGGGGGAAAAATTGAAAAGTTCGTTAAGCCGGCCGACTGGTTGGAATATTTCTATTTTCGGCGAAAACCCGACTCTCGACTCTGCGCCTATTTGTGTAAACAAGTGAGAGTGATTTATGCATAACAGAGACCGCCTTCCCACATCCGCTCAACCTATCAGGGAAATGTCTCCCCGGCTCAAATGCTGCTCCAAAGCTCCAACTTCACGTCCTTGTTGACTCAGCCGAATGATTGTTTTGGAGTGTCTGGATTTGTGTCCTTTTAGGGCATAAGCATTATACAAATATATGGGGAATGCTTTTGGCCAGATTGGCAGGGGTTTAATGGATCTTTTCGAAAATGAGAATTTTCGGAAGACTTTTAAAATGGACCTAGGCAAATAACAAATAAATAATTACTTAAAAAGGATAATCTATAGATGATCCTCCTAATATCTTGGATAATTGCAAAGTATAAAATGTATAAAATAAGCATACATTTAAATCCTGAGAATAAGGTACAATGTGTGCTGACATAAAGAGAAGTTATTAGCCAGCGAAAGACCTTAACAACCGTGTCACAAAGCCACTCCAGACACAAAGCCACTCAAGCAAATACCATATCAAAGGCCAATAAGCGCTCATTTAAAGCCAAACCACATCACATACTCAAAATGGCACTCGAGCTCATACCCACGTGTGGGGTCCCCCGATATTCCGGACCGTTGTAACGTAATCAAGTATCCACTCTGTGGACCTTGGAGCTGGACAAACAGAATTACGTTGGCCAAAGCCCAACGTAGCTCCACAAATTAATTTAATGCCGGCACAAAAAAAAAAAATCTAACAAAAAGGGAAAGCCGAAAAGGGGCGGAGGAAAAAGAGTCGCCAGAGTCGGGAAACATTATAATAAAATTAATCTCCATTTGTTTGATGGGGTGGACGGCCCAGTCTGGCTTGGGCCCCGCTTTATTAGCATCCAGCGAGCTACTGGAGCCAAAAAGTGGCAATTATTCATTTTATGAGCTCTCGCTGAGCGTGGGGCTGGCGGAAAAGCATGTGAACCATAAAAATTAAAAATTAGCCCCTGGCAGCTCTAAGGGGATTATGTAACACTCATTTGATGGAGCCAACAAGGAGAGAATTGGCTATGCACTCAAACAACAAGGAGTAAAGTCAGGGAAACTATTTAATTGTTGAGTATTAAAGTTATTACATAATATCAGACATAGTTTAGAAAATCTAAAAGCTAAAAAGTATTTATAAAAATTTTGTTTTAGAGTTGCTTACATTTACATTTACATTTAAAACCATTTGAATTGATTTTTTCCAAGTGTAAAGCCAGGGAATCCTTTGAAGCAGTCACCCTTTCACCAACGTTAAAGTCAAGAAAATGAATATTTATGCGACACTCGGGGGAGTCCCCCACTTCAACCCATTGTTATGTGGCAAGCACATGTCAAAATTTTTACGGCTCAAAAAGGAAAGCGGCTGCTGGCCAAAACAGGCGCCATACAAGGCTTTCGAAGTTTCGGATGGGCTCCGTGTTAGGTGACTGAAATTTTAATGGGTTTTGTCTTGGCCTGGGTCCACTCTCGCCCTGAGTATATTCAAAAATTAAATCCAATTATCAGTATAAAGACACTCGTTTGCTCCAGGGATTTGCCAACTCATATGCATGCCAGGGTGTGGCCAGAGTGAAACCCCAAGCAAGTCTAGGGAGCGTAATGCAACAAAGTTTCGTTTTAATGAAAAACTTTTGTTTGGGCCACACTCTCCTTTGAGTGAAAGATTCGCACAATCTGTTTCCCCCATGGCTGCAGTTCATTAAACGTGCCAGCAAAACTGAACTTTAAAGGTTATTTCCGCTGGGTCTCTAACTAGAATTGGAAAGGTTTCCTCCGTCGAGATCCGAACAGGAACTTGAAAGGTTACATGGCTCAGTTTGCCAAATTTGAGTTTGAAACTTTTGGGTCTTTGGGTCTTGTGTATGCATTTAAAAGGTTAATTTGCTTGGGCATTTATCTAGGAGTGTACGTGATGGGCTATGGAGAGCTTAGTAGCTCTAATTGTTTCCTCGTTACATTTAAGCAACCATTAAGGAAAATATAGTATTGGAAATTAGAGATTAAGGTAACCTGTCTCAAAAAATTGTACATTTTTACTTATCTGACTTGCTGTTGTCCACTCTCAAGAGTTAAGCCTGACAAGGATATCTTTAAGGTGCCAAACAGCTGCAGGATTTGAGCTAAGCCTGAAATTTGGAGAGCCTAAAAGCCCGAAGGGAGGATTTGTAATTTGTCTGCTCGTTGAAATACCTTGGGAACAAACAAAATCCTTTAGTTGTTGCTGCCTGACCCCAGTAAAAAATATTAGCATTAGTGCCCCAAATTCTAAACCGTCCTGGGATATTTAGGCAGGAAACGAATTCTGGAAATGTAAATAAAATCAACTATGGGTGCCCAGCAACGGAAACAGTAAAAAGGACAACAATGGAGGGACAAAGAGAAGGAAAACAGCAGAAGGTGCAGGTCGAGAGCAGGAATATCATTCTGAAACGCTTGACAGCCACTTACACATGTCAAATGCAACAACACCAAACTGGGTAAGATGAAGCTAACAAAAAAAAAGGAAAAAACGAAATACAAAGAAAAAGGATAACGAGTAAAACGGATATTAGAGCATTAGACAGGAAGCTGGTTGACATGGCTGGCTCCTTGTTCTCCCATTCCACTTCCAAAATGGTTGCCATCTGGTCAATGGGCAAGGCTTCCTAGTGCACGGAGTATTTGCTTTTTTTTTTGGGAGACCAAAGGAATTTTTGTGGCATTAACTACACTTGAAGCGTAAAATGAAGCCACGAATCTCATTGCAAATGCAAGGAATTTCTTAATATTTACCAGACAAAAGAAGCTGGCGCCAGGATGGAAGGAGGGCTAGATTTAAAAGGAATTTTAAGTATCTTAAATGCTGGCCTAAAGCACTGGTAACCTAATACACCTCGCTTGAAGTCTGTTGCCGCTAATTAGCCTAATGCCTTCATTTTCATATTTAAAAGAACTTTAATTTGGTTTCCTCATTATCACTCTAATTTGCCTTTTGATTTATTTTTCGTTTCAGGTAAGCCGATTTCGCGAGTTCGTTTATGTTTACTCGATGCTGTCGATTTTGTCGATGCTACATAATAGGGTGTAAGTGGATTATAAACTTATTAAAAGTCTCTGGAGTGAAAGAAGACAGTAATTAGAATAAAAGTGTCCTGTCATATGGCAGAAATATGAAAAGAAGTCTCTGTAAGTGAAGTAATAATTAATCAGCTATGCTAATAATGTACCCGATTGAAGTTTAATATTAACCGATTATTAAATTATGTGGTACAAAGTTCAGCAGGATTTAAGATAAATGTGTTCTTCGTTAACCTGTGTCCTGTCTGCCCGTTAATAATCTCGATTTCATAACTCGCCAGCGATTAACTTGCATCGAAATCCCCAATATGCACCTGAGAAACAAGCCGCTTTCATCGCACATTACGGGCTCATTAAGCTCCACTGACGCTCTCATTAAATTTATACTCATTTAATTGACTTTATGACCAGTCACGGCCACGGAAGCTTCCCGTAGAGGCGCCTGTGGTCCGTAGGATGCCATCCAGCCCTAGTTAGCGCATCGTAAAAAACCCGGCAAATACTCCTTCCCATAAACACATGCGTATATAAGCGCACGTATACCTCAGTATGTGTATATAGGACTTACATATAGTTCACATGCTCACGCATAAAGGCTTAAATAATAAAGCCGCCCGCCGCAGACGCGTGCTTCACGCTCATAATTATGTGACATCCGACGAGTTGCCGCATAAAAGTTTTAAAAAAATACTGAGAGTCGACGCTAAGAGTCGCAGAAAAATAAGTAAACCATAGTTTTTGTGTGAAAAGGTTCGACTAAGAGGTACTGAGTGCTGGTGAAGATAATTATATACTTTTAGTTATTTATTTTAATTTTTTATTATTAGTAGAAAGTGTTTAAAATGGAAAATATCTAAGTTATGTATTGAAGATGTTCAGGGACTTAAAGCTGCATCGCTTGTTCTCATATTTATTATTATTATTGCTTTTTTACTCATTAAAATTGTCCCAAGGGAATAAGTAAGAGTACTTACTGAAAAATTGAACAACTGGGCTCATTTACTCAACATTACAGGGTATCACAGACCTGGACGAGAACCGAAAACTGTCAACACTTTGGTCCGGGTCTAGCAACAATGTTGCCACGCAACATGCAAATGTGGCATTGGCCGTAAAGTTAAGAGGAGAAAATCGAGAGATGAGGGCCCAGCGCATGGCTTTTACTTGTTCTTGCCCTCCTTCTTGATGTTTTATTGATGTTCTCGGAATGGTTTAATATGCTGTAATACAGTGTGATTTGTGTTTTATTTGTAATTTACGAGGCCCGTCCAAGGGGTGAGTAGTTCTTAAAGAGGTCTTAAGTTGCCTTTTGCAATGGCCCTTTTAGAAATGGATTTGTGGTTGACACAATATTTGGAATATACTAGTATTTCACTATTTTACGATTAAGTCTTCATAGTAAAATGAATCATTTCCCTGTGTCACAACTTTAACCCTTTCGTTTCGTTTCGTGAAAAATTATGAAATTATAACCACTCCTAATGACCGGCCATACATTATGGCACCGGGAACTCAGCTGGCGGAAAATGCTACCCCAAGTCAGTTTATTTTTTCCGCTTCCTTTCCTTCCGCATGTGATCAGTCAAAACTTGCTCCAGCCTCGTACATTCAGTTTTTGTTTGAGGCTCTCGCACGCGCTGTCGCTCTAATAACGAAGGCGAAGTCTCCAGTCGCCGGGGTGTTGCAATTAATTATGAGGCACGTTGACAGTTTTTTTTTCTGTTTTTTGTTTGGGGCTCCTCGCAACTTGTCGCTATTTTATAATTTATTTTTAGCAGAGAGTTTCCCTATTTGACTTCGGCATTTGGCGGCGTTGAACTTGACGCAATTTATTTTGTCAAAGAGGCAGAGACACGCCTAGTTGGGAGTGTGGCGCACATGATGCCCCGCTGCGACTGCCGCTTCTGTTGTTGTTTCTATAAATATATGTATATGGCAAAATGAACCTGCACTTTATCTGCCACTGGGGAATACCCAGTCATTGACTCAGAAACATAAATCTTCAGAGAGAGAAATATTTTTTAGATGAACTCACAAAATACACATCATTGGCTTCTTGAAGAATAAACTTTGAATTGTTTGCTGAATATTGCAGGATATAATTAAAAATCTGTATTTCCCATACTTATTAGAAAAATATTTAAAAATTCTATAGAATTACAAAGCTATGATGACCTTTCAATTTACAAATACTTACAAAGGCCCATGGAGACTTCCATTAGCTCTTCAGACCTTGAACTTTATAAAGGCGGCATAGTTTGGTATCAAAACTATTTTCTCCACTCCCAAGTTTGTTGACTTTCCCCTCGAGGCTCGGGGCATGTTCTTCTTATTGGATGAACTCGGCTGTGAAGTGCCTCTTGTCAGCGTCCTATAAATAACCGCAATTTTGATACCCCGAATGCGTTATGCCGCGCCTTTTGTTTGCTTTCGTGTTAATTAACATGAGTAGTTTACTTAATTAGGCATAAACTCTTTGACTTCTCGCTTTGTTTATGTCTGCAGTGGATGGGCAGTGGTGAAGTGGTTCGGGAGTGGAGTTATTGCATAAAGAAACTTATATTCGATGATTCTTACAAACTTGTAAGGTCGATAGGTGGTGCAGTTTTCACGCCACATTAACTGCAATTAGTCTTCATCAGTGCCAACGTCAGCAGTCAGCCCGAATTCGTTGTATTGACTTTGCCAGAACCAGAAAGAAATTTGCAAAACAACTAACAAGCTGGAGGGGCATCCCTTCCTGGTGAGTTGAACCAGCCACTTGGAGGGCCACTTAGTTGCCATGTTGTTCTGGCCCCATCCCGCCGTTCGAAGTCCTTGCTCCATGTTGTGGTTCAATGTCGTGTGCTCCTCCATCCTAGACGTCCCGTTGCGGCCCCCGATCCCTGTCAACTGGCAGAAATTGTTGGTAAAAATAGCGTGTGGCACTGGCATAAAGAGAGTGGACAAGCTGCATATATTTAGATATTGTTGATGCATTGTCTGGGTCCGTGGCGTGGCAGGCAGGGCCAGGGGCTCTTCGGCTAACAATTGCTTTTGATGTAGACGAAGTGCTGTCACGAGTGGCTTCCCATTAAACGGGTCCCATCGATAAAGTTCAGTTTGGGTTCACCGGAAGTGGTCTGTGTCCAGTGGTGACTCTAAATCCTTTGTAAATACATTGCTGGTTGTATCCATGTGGTTTTTAACGTTTGCTCTTCCAAAGGTTTCCCTTTAGAGATTAATTAAATTTCCTTTTGATACAGCTACCTAGATGGAGGTGTAAAAAACATTATTTTGAAATAAATATCGACTTTTGTTTTCAATTACATTAATTTATGGATTTTGGCTTCTCTGTGGCACTCAAATATATAAATCTATTCGTGCTTTCTTAGCAGCTCGCTGATGTTTGATATGCTCGAGCCCCTCTGTTGTGACATGGCATGTTTTGTGGCAAAAAAAAACAAAAAACAGAAAAAGTAAAAGAAAAGCTGTTGCATGACTGGCAGTCACCTGCCTGTAGTTTTCCTGTCCAAGGGTTACGATGCTAATTTTACGCTGGCTTGACAGTTGACTAAACAGAAAATTAAACAGAGAACTTGCTTGGAAAAACTTGTAAAGTGCTTCAGCCTCAGAACGTGGCTGGCATCCTCTTCTGACTTTGCATCTTGGCTTTCCTTCTCGACTTGCCTTTTGTCCGCCCTATCAATTTACCGTTCGAAACATCCCCGGAAAGTATGCAGAGGATACTATCGGCGTCTTTGTTTAACCTTGTTGCAAATGTAAATTAATTTTGACTTGACTTATTTGCTTTTGGCCGCCATCTTCTGCACTTCGGCCTTCAACCACTGAAACTGAAAACGTTTTATCTTGAGTGATATTGCATTACGGTAGCGAGAATAAGGGGAGTTTTTCCCGCCTCATGAATATTTTTCCGGCATTGTTTTGTGCGACTGCAGTTTTTCCTCGTTCGCTTCTGCCCAAATCCAATTGTTATTTTGTAATTTAAATTTGAGATTTTTCAGCAAATGGGTTGAGTAATTGAGTTTTCGGCGAGTGCTTACAGATTTTTCGTTTGGCAACGATCGCTTAATCCAAAGGCAGCCGCATTTCCGTTTTACATTCACTTATTTTTGTATGTTTCGAATGTTGCGGGCTGATTCGGAAATGTTGCTGGCCAAAAATAGATTTTCCCCAACTGGAAAGAGGGCAAGATGCTCCCAATTTCTCTCTTGGATTCTCAGTTCGTCGCTGATCACGTCGCGCTTCGGTCGGAAAAACTTTCGCGTTCTGTTCGCTGCGGATCGAAATAGAATGGAAAAGCGTGCCCAGACTTTTCCCCCCATTTGGCTGTTTTTTAATGGATTAATTGCCACATCGTTCGCCTTTCGGTTCCGTTTTTTTGTTTAAAACGCGTTCTTGGAAAATAGTGCACCAAATGGTTTAATCAAGCGAAATTTATGTGCTTCGGCAGATGCAGTTCATTAAGTGTAAATAAATAAGTTTGTTCGGCGATCGGAGAGGGTGGAAAACCTCTTTTCTGACTCCAGTGGCCGTTTATACAATTTGTGTTCGGTTAAATGATAATTCAACCAATAATGATTTAATATTCGGAGAGGCGGAGTGGTTGTTCTTTGTCAAACAATTCAATTGAATTCACACATTAACGGAAAATGGGTGGTAATTGATGTGGTTAATAATGTTAGTAGTTAACACACTGAAAAAAATATTACCTAGGAAGCAAAATTCTGAAATTGATTCTTTTTTCTTTCTTTTTGTTGAATTTTGTACAGGTTTAGGTTTAAATTACCTCATTATTTCTCCTCAATTCATTGTTTGGGGGAAAAATTACATTATAAAAGGGTTTTCTGAAGAGTAAGAGCAAAAGGCTAAAATGTCTAAAACAGCTGAAACCCGAACCCCTTTTAACCCATTACCAATAAAGCCGTTAGGCAACAGTTTCCTTTTAGCCCATACTCATTTAGCGGGATTTTCTTAAAGTTTGAGGTATGCTGTGTTCATGTAAAGCATATTTAGTTGATTATTATGATACATAAGACAGCATACAAAAAGTATCATACTTCTAAAATCTCCTGGTTTCTGTGTTGTATCTAAGCTTCATTCCTTTGTACAGGGAATGTTTATAGTCGGTAAACGTTTCTACCTTTTCCTTTTCTACTTTTCTACTTTCCTCCTTAGTCCTCTGCCTTTTATTCAATCTTGTACTTTGATTTTTTCCCACTCCCTGCCAGCTGCTTTAAATTTGAACGTAAAAACGAGCTGTGAAAGGGAAGTTTCCCCTTTATCATAAGAATTTTCTTCTGCCTGTGGCAAGCTCTGATTGCTTGCCACCCCAGCTACTTTCGCCCTTGTTGTGCCACCTTTTTGGTGGCTCGTTGCGTATGCCTAATATAAGCTTGGGGTGTATTGAAGGGCTCCTTACTCTGCGCCTTCAGAGTCAATTGCAGGTGACTCATGGCCGTTAACTTGGCCCGAGCACGCCATGGTCTTAACAGCTGTTAACACGACGGCCCTGCCATTCGTGTGGCATAATAATAAGCAGTTAAGCCCATTCCTGCCCTCCATTCGCATTTTAGCGGTAATTAAATTAACGCGAGAAACTTTTTCTTTTTGTTTCTTATTTTTTTTTTAAGGAGTCGCCATGTGCTGCGGCATAATTAATTGAAAATATAATTAAAAATGTTTTCTTACTTGTCTGGAAAAAGGAAATGCTGCAAGTTTTGGGTCACAAGCCATTATGAGAATGAATTTTGAGGCTTTGAGGCTATTTTTAGGAGCCTTCGTATCGATTTCGGGTCAGCCCAGGCCCAGGGGTGGCTTCAATTGTTCTATAATGGCCCCTGGACGATGCCGAGGGGCTGTCAACCCACTCACGTGTCACTCACACTCTCGAGTCAGCCAAACCAAACCAATCCAACTCACATCTGTGCCCAATTGCCCGTATGGCCATTGACTTGGCCGCAATGGCCAGCTTTTAGTCCTTCCCTATGTATGTATATCCTGCGGTCCAATATGTGGTGATCCCGTTCTCTAGGGCTCCGCCCTTACTTCCTGCCTGTGGTCCACCATCGGTGCTGGCCATTGATATTTTTCTCGGCTTTGTGCAAATTTTATGCAAAATTAAGCGAGCTACTGATGCGTCCTACAATTAGTTTAATGTCTGTATAAAGTGCCTTCTATTGAATGTGTGGTGGAAGAAGCAGGTCAAGCTGGCTAATGGGGGGAAAACGATCAGGCAATTGTTGTTTCATTACTAAATGGGGTTCGAGTCTTGTTAATAGTTTTATTAAAACTTTGGCTATTGTGATTTTAAATTAGCTAAATGAGTTTTATCTCTTGATTGTGCGCTTGATTTTATTCCACAAAATCGTGGCCAGCTCAGGCCGTTTTCGACAAGGCAAGTGCAAAGAATCCTCTGATAAAATTAATTCAATAATATTATTGATTTAAGTATAGCTTGTCACAGAAATTAGACTGAATAATTTGTAACTACCTTCTTATCTTTGTTTTTTCTACTTGATATCATTTCCATTATGGCTTTTAAAATATTTAAAATACCTCCAAACAAAATGTGTAAAAATTGATTTGAATCGATATTTCTGTTTACTCTGCTCCTGTAATATTTATATACATCTCGTCATAAACTTTCCCATAAACTTTAATGCTGTGGTCGGTATTCTTTTTTAGCCAATCCGCATATCTGACCCATAACAGTCAGCAAGCCAGGAATGAGATGTTTCTCAGGCGCTGCCCCCCCGTGCATTACTAATTCGGGCACTTAGCCTCAGCTGGAAATTCCCCACGAAGGACCTTATCAAATTGCCATAAAAGTGCCGGCGGCACTTCAGCGCGGTCATAGAGAGGCAAAAGTTTCGGATGATATATAAGTCGTACATATATCTTGGCCTTTTTTTTCGGTTTCGTTTTTCGTGGACGTTATTTTGCCTGCCATCTCTTAGTTCGCCGATCCAATGGGGGTGCCAGTTCTGAGGACTGGGGCAACTGGGTCATATAAATTTTTGATGAGTTGTCATTATTAAATGCGAGTGATGTCAAGAGACAGTGGAGAAGACATCGCTAATCGGAGGGGAGTGGAATTGTGCCTGCAAAGACAATTTAGTTTATTTTGTTTTTCTTTCAAAAAAAATATATTTATACATTTTATTTATGTGACAGCTGACAAGCGTTTCTGTATCAACTTTTACTTTTATCAGCGAAAATATTTATTTCACTGTCTCGCCCTGAGACTTTTATTATTTATTTGGGTGAGTTTTTGCTGCTTTTGGTTTTCCTTGTGTGTTTTGCCTGAAATTTCCTCTAGTTTTTGTGGGTAATAAAAGAATTGAGGCAAGGCTTTCAATTAATTGTGATGTTGTGCCACGAATTGTTAGCAATTAATGAATGAAATGCGAGTTTATCAATTTTAGGGTTGTTACCACGAACTTTTCTGGGACTGTCTACGTCTGCGTGGGCTTTGAGAATCCGTAATAATTTTGTTCCATTTTATTTAGTTGTGTTAAGTGGACACACCTACGCTAATGGGACCTCTATAGATTATAGAGGGATTGGTTTATTGAACTTTGAAGAGTTCTGTGAGACTTTGGCCTTAATTTACGAACATAATTTTAATTTAGAACTTAAAACTTGAAGATATATAGGGAATTATCTAATACTAATATTTTTAAAAATTATTCGTTTTCTAAATTACTACTTAATAATATTATTAAATCATGAAAAATGTATAGATCCTTCACACAGTTTCATGTTGCTTTAATACGAGTGTCCTGTCCTAAATGATGTCATATTTGGAGCACTCATCGCACCCCCACCCACTCTTGTCGAAATCAAGCGTCTCGCCTTTGATATGAAACCCAGTTGATTGGGCACATCAACACATTTGCCCAATCAGTCCACTTCCCTTCTACTTCTGCCAGATTCCCTCCTCTTCTGGCCAAATCAAGGGGCGGCCCAAAAGGTGTCCGAGATTGTTTTGACATTACTTTCAAATGTCAATCGCCTGTGATTTGATTTCTTCTTCTGGGGCTTTCATTGAGTTTGGCAAATTGAGTTTCAGGTGGCAGTTGGGGTGGGATGCCTGAAAATGTTGGGTCAAATGCGATAAAAGTCGATAATACAATCGAATTTAATAAGGTATAAATGGGGATGGAGAACTCAAAGCTTTAGCTCGGGGTGGCTTTTCCTCATATTGCTGGGCGGAATGCAGCGGAAGAGATAAAGACAGATTTGGGAGCTTTATTGTGAAAGAGGCTGACAACAGGTTGTCATGGGTTTCCATTGAGAATATTGATTTTCAGAGCGTAGGATTTTCTATGCCTCATATTGAGTGCGTAGCTACTCACTTTATGTTAAATTTTTCTTTTGAAATATTTGTTATCTTAAATAATATTCAAGCAAATTTGTAAATCAGATTTACTAATTATTTAATGGATTATTTGCCTTACAAGCCAAGCCAAATTGGGTTAAAATTAAACCGAACCTACACACCTGACTTCACATTAATACGTTTTCCGCAAATCCTGAAAGCAGCTTAAAGACTGCCAAGGGTGAGATAAAGGAGACTCACTCAGGCTCAGGTCACACATCAATGGAGTTATTTAACAGTCAGCAGACAGCATTTATCGCTGTTCGATTTAACATAAATTTCGAGAAATTTTCCCTCGCCAAACACCTGTCGCTTTGCTGATGTTGCTGCCAGTGTCACGCAAATTCCAATAAACTAAAGTACCAACGTCGCGCCATTTTGATAAAGAACAGAAGGAACATGGAGCGCGACAGCAACCCCCCGGGGGTAGCTATTTTTTGTTTTCTGTTTTTTTTTCCACATTTCTGGGAAGCTATAAAATTTTTATCAGCATTACTTTTATTTTGACATTTCCATGACATTTCGCAGAAAGTAAAGAAAAGTACTCAGACCCAAAGTTCACCTCCACCTCTGCACTTCCGACACTCAACCCCCAAAAAGCCTTTACACACTAGATGAGAGCCTCAGAACGTGGGCGTGGCTGGGTCCTTGGGTTTGTCGGCGGCTTTCATTTCGTAAATGGCTGTGTGACCTTTTTCATACTCGACCAAAATTGATTTCCTGGATGATTTGTCAACCCCTTTTCAGCCGATACCAAGGCTTATCAAGGCAGCAATTTTGCTGGCGCTACACAAATCTGAATTGTCGCTGACAAGGGTGTCGGCCCCAATTATGCATAAGCCTAACTACCCCGCCTATCTAAGCTGGGGAAGGTGTGGAGCCCGCCGGACGCAAGACCCATTTCCGGGACCCAGGTTCACCGTAAACCTGTTGTTGAAGTGACGGCCGTGGGTCTGCCGCTGCTGATGTCAGTTCTGGTTGCCACTTTCATTTTCAATTAGTTTACCCAAGTGGGCGTGTGATTTTCAACGCAGAATTACAAAAAAATGTGGACAATAAAGTAAAAATGAAGCCACAAGAAACAAGAATCGAATAGCAGATACCCAGTATCATTCAGAGTAGTAAACAAATTTATAATTATTATATTTGGTTTGGTTTTCTTAGAATATCATTAAACTGTTTGTAGCTTGAATTCGCACTGAATTTAAAATTTATAAACCCTTCTAAATGCATGTAAACTCGATATACCCCCATTACCAGGTACAAGCACAAGGAGGGAAGTGCTTTTGAAAAGGGTGAAAGTGAAGGCGTCGCCTAATGTTTTTTATTATTGTTATTACCGGAGCTGGGCTCTTTCTGGCCTTGCTGATAAGCTTAAATGTGTTTGGCGGACGGTGTTTCAATAAAACTTTATCATAATTGACGTTTTAATGGGGCTGGCAAAAAAATAATAGCGGGAAATACACAATGTTCCCAGCATCCTTGCTTCCGGGTGGCCGCTGGATGTAATTTTATATTTATGAAACGGTCTGGAGGAAATAAAAGCGCTGAGAGGGCGTCATAAACAAGGCTGTCGTTGAAAGGTGCATAATGTGTGATAAGTATGCGTATATAAAAAAAGAGCTGGGTTAGACACGGGTATCATAAGAGTATTTTTACAATGGCTTCTGTCTGATACATTTATTTAAACATTACATGAAATTATAATCTTTAAGAGCATAATATTATTATATTGACTATTTTAATGGCTAAAAGCATTCCATTAACCTTAAAGCATTTTTCCCTCTCCAATAAATAAATCTTTTTTTGCTAATGAAATTTATGAAAAGGGTGCTAAATCAGTATTTGCTGAATAGGCATGAAAAAAGTGTTACACAAAAAATGTAGAAATGATATCAATCAAATTGTGAATCTTTTAACTGAAAAAACATGTTGGGTCGCTGCGTAAGCTATCAAGGATCTTGTGATAATATCAACGGCATCCTGACGCGCGACTATGCAAAGGTTCGTATAAAGCTCGGGGAAAATAATAAAAATAAGTTAATTAGTCTATGGAAGGGACCTTCTGTATTGTTTTATTTCATTTAGACTGTGCAAAATGGAAAATGTTGCCTCATAAACAAAAGTATCTCAGAAAAGCGCCCGCACATGCATATGCCGCACAGTGGTTTGCTTTTTAAAAAAAAAACCCTTGGAAGTTGTTGTAAAAGTCTGAGCTACACTTTTTGGCTAAAAGAGCCACTGTGCACTGAGGGGAGTCTAGAGTCTATAAGCCACAGTTGCCAGTGACACTGACATTTGCCCGGCTATTTCCCACTAGCAAGTTTTCAGATTATTGTTCAAAGTCCAATGCCAAAGCCAAAGCCCGAGCCTAAAGCCAGACAACAAAACCGACTGCAAAAAGTGAAAAACTTGCATAGGCAAGTCCAAAGTCCTGGCGGCAGGCAGTCCATTGTATTACGTCTGCCTCTTTGAGATGTTAAGCCCGCTCGTAACTTGGCCGTGGCACCAAATGGAATACGGCTCTAAACAGTAAAGGACCTAACCAGAACAGGCCAGAACAAAATAGAAAGGGAGCTAGACAAACAGAAGGCAGGCAAAAGATAGCAAAAGTACAATGCAAGATATTTTTATTGCCAACCAAGGCGGACTTAAAATGTGTCGCATGCATATGCAGGAAGGCAGCCCGAGTGGGTTTGGGGATATGAGTGCCGCATTAGGATTACCAACTGGCAGGGGGCACAATAAAAACTATGTAAGGATGTGGCTAACGATGTGGGGGCAGCAAAGGTCTGCAAAGCTAATAATGTCAGGAAAAAAGGAAAGTTGTAATACCCTAAAGATCAAGGAAGCAAAAAGGGACAAACTTTGTTTCAGAAGAGGAAATCATACATAAAGTTTTGCTTCTCTTACGATTTATTATTAAAATATAATAAATAACACACAAAATTATGGTACATTAAATTAAAATGTTGAAAAATGTCAAAGATATAGTCTTCGATTCAATTTGCAGATTAAATTTTAAATATTTCCAAAAATGTTATTTCAACTCAAGTCCTTATGCTCATTTTCCATATTCTTCCTTCACTGACATAATGCATCACAAACTCTACTTAACCCTCCAAGAACTTATTCTTTTACGACATTATATCACAAAACTTGCATAGATAAAGATGATAGAATGGCCGAAGGACGGCGTCAAGCAAGGAAAGCAACTCAAAGGATATTGCGAACGGAGAGATATAGTAACAGGATAAGTATAAGGCCACTAAAGCTGCCAAACAAATAAAAAGGATTTTTCGTTTAGCCAAAAGTGTAGCACAGATTTTCCTAACGACTTCCCAGAGCTCTTTTGGGGGGGAAATGTCTTCAATTTTAATTTGTTTGCCCAACTCCTTATGCATATGTTGCTGGCGGACGGCTAATGATTTCCGGATAACCAAATTGTGCTGCAAGCAGGGACAGCTTGTGCATAATTACAACTTGAATGGGCTATTAGTCTGTCGCTTAGTAAACATTTAAATTCATATATTTTAATTCCATTTCAGATATACACAGACTGGGCAAACTACTACTTGGAACGCGCCAAATCAAAGCGAAAGGTCACAGATCTCTCTGCTGATTGCCGGGATGGCCTCCTGCTGGCCGAGGTCATCGAGGCGGTTACCAGCTTCAAGGTGCCCGATCTGGTCAAGAAGCCAAAGAATCAACAGCAAATGGTAAGTTCATAACACTTTATTTAATGCAAAATGTGTAGATTTATTTGATTTGAGGGGGAATATAAAATTATGTTAATCAGAGTTAGGTTTAACTGCCCATAAATATAGTCAAGAAAGCTTTTCAAGTCCCTGGTAATGCATGGATAAATAAATTTAAACCGAACTGCCATTCCGAAATTGAAAAAACGACCCTTGAGCAATGAATAGCTCGAATCCTTTGGCTGTCTCCCATTTCCCCCCCTTATTGAGGTTCCCGCAGAAACGTGAAAAAATCCAACCGAGAGCATCATGAGTCGCTCCTATTCTTCGCGTTAATTGTTCTTTACATGACAAAAAAGACTGGAATAGAAAACGAGGCGAGCAGGGACCGAAGCCTGCATTATACGTCAAATGCAAATCCGGCTCAACGTGAAAATATTTCCGCAAACACACACACACACACACTCCGCACCGTTCGGGTGTCGTGCATTGGAAGGTGTATCTGTCATTTGTACCACAGGGCGTATGGCGAACTTTTTCATCCGTGCTGCGGCGACTGTTCTGAAATTCAGTTACGAGTTGGAAAATGATGATTTCCGCCGTACTAAGCAATTTGGCGCCAGGTGGAAGTTGCTCCGCTTTGATTGAATTGGAATGACGATGGTGGATCGGAAGCTGCAGTGGTTGCTGCACTCCACTGCTTTTATTAAATTAAAATTAAAAAGCCAGCACGGCTAGGATTTTCTCGATGCCACAAATAGCCTTTTTGGTAAAATTTTGAATCATTTTTTTGTTTTACTTTTCTGTCTGCTTCGTGCTAAGATTCCCAAATAAAGTCCTTGCTCCCAACGGTTTTGGTCGCTGCCTTGGCACATTTTCCTTTTCTTTTTTATTTTTTTGCACTGAATCTGCGGCAAGTTCATTGCCGATATATAAACAGAGACAGAAGGCGGGTCCATGAAATAAAAATGTATTTTAACTTTGTCAGTTTTCGGTTAGTTGACGCTTTGCATTTTAAATAGTCAGCAGGGACTGCGCGCGGAGCCAACAAGTGAAATGCCAGCAGACAAAGTCTTTGAGAAAATGATAAGCTCAGCTAAACGTGCGCCGTTGTGGCACGTGATGCAGCTAAATAAAAATAAAAAAAAAAAAAAACTGGGAAAAGCGAAAAACTGGAGAAAAAATAGCTGACAAATTGCCAGCGAAACTCGCCCAGAAAAGGAGGCGTGCCACTGCCGCGTTGACGTATGTGACATGGGCGCCAAATTGGGTTTATTTGAGATGAAGGAGAAGCTCGAAGCCATGCATTGCACTGCACATTTCTACACACATTATTGACGAGCAGGAGCCAGGACTAACAACTAAATTTGCCAATTTGGCTCACAAATATAGAGGAAAATATAAAACCGAAATGAGTTGATTGCATGCGAATGTTTGCTCTGCAGTATAGCAAGGATAAGGCTTTGGCTTTTGGGCTATAATTTTATGTCTGAAAATTTGTGGCATATCTCGAAAGGAAAGGTTCATTTCATTCATTCAAATATTTGCATATTTGTTAAGAATATTTCGCCACCTTATATTTACATAAATATAAAAGTAGTAGCCTTACCCTGACAACGGATACACTCTACCACCAAGCACATACTTTATCTATTCACCAAAGTTGTTCTGTCCCCTGGTGACTCCGCCCCTGTACTGCATTTGTACACTGACTCATAACAATGCCCATGCCTAGCCTCCTTTTATCACACTTTTCGTGTTTTCAATTGCAAAGCAAGCAAACAAAGCATTGGGAAAACTCCCTATTTTCTGGGCAGAGCCTTTTTGTTGCTGGCCACCGACTTCTTTACGCTGCCTGCCGCTTTCATTTCCCCATTTGTTTTTCATATTTGCATGGCGAAATGAGAAATCTGCGCGCCAGCAAGGCCACAAGCCGAGTGCAGCTCACAAAAAAAGCCAAGGAAATTGTGAAGGAGCAGAGAGGAGCTCTGGAAGGGCCAGGCCACATTTGAACAAATTCAATAAAAACAAATAACACCGTGCTGAGTGCATTGAGCGCAGACTAAAGTAAATTTTATCAACTTTTAAATCAAATATTAAACTTTAGTTGGCGCTTCCTTTCTTTGGCGCGTGTTCAGTCTAAACTTTCTAATAAACTTTTCTTAGTCTTTTCTTCACCATCTCTCCATTTTTTATGGCCACTTTTTGCAAGTGCAAACTTTACATGAGGGTTTCCATTCCTGTTTTTTTCCCCATTGCAACACGTAGTGCACTTTTTTCCGACTTTGCAACGTTTTTCTAATGAGTGACGACGACGAACACCCAGCAGCTGAACCAGCCAAAGGACCTGGGCCAGAGTCAAATGTGGCTGGAACCACACAGCGGCTAAAGGAAGTGGTGAAAAACTGGAAAACGAAACTCTTGAAAAATCAGCGAAATGTAAAAGTGTTCAAAGCTAACTTTAGCGACAGTGCTTGGCAACGCGTAGAAGAAAAACTGGTAGCCAAAGTCACAGAAATCCAAATTAAAGGCCGCCAAAGTTGACTTTAAGTAGAAACTGGTTGAGGGGTTTTACTTGGTTGAAGAGTTTTTT
>JAEIIL010004419.1:0-30524 GCA_018905715.1 Drosophila lini | reverse complement strand
TTAACTTATAAGTATTTTGTACTTGTAGCGTTAGGAAGAATATCTTCAAATAAATAATAATAATAAGGCAATGAAACTTAGTTCAGACTGTCACGAATAATTATTTTGTAGGCTTTTCAAAGACTAAATCTATTTCTGTTTATATTATTGTTCGCTTTTAATTAATTTTTTTTGATTAACATTCTCCCTTTTAAATATAAAATGTAAACCTTTTTTAGAATTAAATGGCGCCTGGCATTCTTACTTTAAAAATATTCTCTTGTACATCGTTATGGCTGTCATCAAAGAATCCGCCCGGTTTCAGGCATTTAAAATTCAGTCTCTGGCCGGAGAATTATGCACTTCTCTGGTGCAGACTGAGCACTCCTTGAGTTTGTTCCACATTAGGCTCCCCCTTCGGCAGAGGCAGTTGCTCTGCGGCTAATGTGAGTGTGCATGTAAAAATAGAACCCAACTCTTGGCTTCCGCTCACCGAGCAGCAATTAGAAGGCGTCAGAGAAAAGTAAATTCCCTCCACCGATCCCTCTGCTGTTCGTACCGGTCGCTCCCCTCTTGCGGTTACTCAACCTAGAGACCCCACAGGCTTAGTCCCCCTCCCGACTATAGTCGGTGGTTCTAAATTTAGCAGCACTTTTGCTTTTGTTTCTCGCTCTGCAGTGTGCCCATGTCGGTCGGCCTGTCTTCTCCTTGGGTTTTGACTAGTGCATAAATGCTGGGCCATAATTGTAGGATTGTCTGTCGCCGATTTGAAGGCTAATGAAGCCGGCAAAAGCGTCCCTAACACGGCTCTCGGATTACCTTGCCATAGTATTGGCTGGGAGGACAGGAGGAGATGGCATTGGATGGGATGGGAAGCGATGCGAGGGCATCGTAGGGCCACCTATCGTTTGGGATTTCCTTTGTAGTTGGCGGTGTGACAGGAAAGGGCAAAAAACAAAGGCTAAAGAAACGCGACGAGGTGCAAAACGGATGTCGGAATGCATTGTCAAGTCAATGGCGTGGAACATTTTAGTTACCTGGGCCCCATCCACCTCAGAACCCATTATATTAGCGCAAAGGGTGTTCATACTTTTATGGGGGGGGCAGTGTGATGTTGACAGGTCGGGTCAGCGGGTTGCAGCCTTTCGGTTTTGATTCTTGAAAAACACAAAACCCACCCGAAGACCCCGAAAAAATCTCAACTTGCCATTTTTTGTCTATTTTGTTGTGCCCGGGCGCGTGACTGGGCACCCCACTAAGACTAAGGCTAAGACTCAGACCCAAGACCAAGACTTAGACCCCACCAAATGCCCTGGCCCAAAGGCAGTAATTGTGGACTTTTTGCTGTTGCGGCGGCCGTCTATTTGTCTGGCAAAACAATTGGCATGTGACCACAGTGGGGCTGGAAAAGCGGGAAAACAATGCATTAGAGAGTGCAAGAAATTGTTGGACACATGGAAATACATATATTAAAAGTAATATATACGTTTTGACCCACATTTTCCAATAAAGCCATATTTTTAATATATCATTATTGGGATAATTTGTTCCTTTCAAAAACAAGGCTTGTTAGCGGTTGATAAGATATTCTACAGAAAGAGAATTAAGGTAGTTTTTATGCACAAACAAATTAATAAAGTACTAATTCTAATATATTTTGCTTCTTCCCCCTTTCTCTTCTTTTCTCTTTCTATATTTCTCTTCCCCCTCTCTCTCCATCACTCCCTAAGAATTTCCTGGGAGTTCTGGCCCACTGTCTGTCTCAGTCAGCAAGCCATCGGTGTCCTAGGTGCCTACCTATCCCACTAAAAAGATCTCAATTGGTCCCCGGGGTGTTATTGAGCTATTGGCAGCATGCCATGGGAGACAAGGCCCCTCGACTCGACTTGACTCCTAAACTAACCCAAGCCATGCCGCAGCGTAGTCCAGGTCTCCAGTGGAGTCTCTCCGAGACCTCATTCCCTGGGCTTTCTCGCGTTCCGTTCCCCTTTTGCCCTTTTGGTCGCAGTGTCTTTCAGGTTCTTGTGTTGTTTGTCAGAGAAGTATACACATAATAAATATTACTTTTGCGCACCCATCCTGCACACCCCCTCCTGCAGCCCCCACCTGTGGCCTGGGCATAGGTTCGTGTATCCTCGTTGTGCCAGTCTTAGCCGCCTCCCAACCCCTCCTCGCCGAGGACGTGCTCAAGTGGCCAACAGCGTTGATTGATTGTTTGCCTTAGAAATTGTTCTCGGTCCCCTTTCCCACTCCCATGTGAAGTGGGTGTGTTGCAGAAATTTGCATTTTTGTAGGTTAATTAGTTGTATTTGTGCTCTCCGGCGGAGTCAAGTGCATTGAACCCTCCCAGTCGCCAGTCGCCAGTCACAAGTCACCAGCCGCCAGTCGCCAGCCAATGCATTTGGGACCATCTCTTGACTATCTTAAACTCTAGCTAGTTGCGTTGTTAAACATCAAGGTAACACTTTATAGAGATAAGGCCAAGGCAAACAATTGTGCAAGTGTGAAAACAAAAGAACAAGCCGAAGACCCGATAAATGAGGCAACGTATCTAACAGATAGACACAGCTGCAGCAGACAGCCTGCAAGATACTATGTAGTTGGCAGTTGCGCATTCTAAGCAACGTCAGGTAGATAAGAGAAGTCAACTCTTCTGCTTCTGAGTCAGCTCAGCATAGCTCTTACCACACAGGCTGTATACCTGTTAATCTTTTGGATGTGTTATCTTTCATGTTGCGTTTTGTTGTAAAGCTTTTGTTTGCGGCAAGTAACTATTAGAGTTTCCCCTTTGATATTAATTATAAAGTTTTTTTTTTTTATTAATTTATAATGTGTGTTCGTTTAGAATACAGTAAAATAAGATATCCTAGTTCTATTCTAAAAGGAAAGATTTTTCCATTTGTCAAATGATCTTATCTATTTGAATTTGTTGCTGCTTTTTGTAGGTTTGAATACTGTTATTGTTTTGTGTCCCGTCTGGGACTGCAATTAACTGACGGCATCCTCTGCATTTTCCTAAGGCAGTCTGCACTTTGGCTCACCATTCCGCACAATCTTTCTTTTTGTGTTTGTTTTTTGCATGACGCCGTGTCACAATTATCAGCACGAACTCCCCTGAAGTTCGAAAACATGAGCCCAGGTACCCCAAGACAATGCCCCACAAAGTTGCTCTTTCTTTGAAGTCTTCTGTCTGCAGTGCGATCTTTTTGCCCTGTTCGGCGGCAGTTGGGCCTGCCATCCTTATCTTTATACATAGCCAACAAATCATCAATCATTCTACCAGCCACAGCTACAGCAGCAGAAAATCAAATCGACCTCTTAACGCCAACAGCTTCATCTTTGCAGCTGCTACCTCTTCTATCCCAAGCTTGGGATTCATCTCTGTCTCTATCTCTCCATCCCTAGCTATTAGATTTCTTAATAAAAGCCAGGCGAAGTTCTTCTCTTTTATATTCAGTTACGGTTTCTTTGAAGTCCAGCGTAGTCTCTAAACTCTCGGCGACATTTTTATTTCAATATATTCAATCTCTGCGTTACGCCTTAATTAAGATAGCATTTTAGAGATCAAGTACGGTGAGCTAACGTAAGATGGAAAGTCTTACATGAATATACCCCTGCATATGAGAGTTAGTACCACATTTCTGCTATTCATAAAGACCACTATGAACACACACGAAAGCCCTGCTGTCCCCCTCTGCTTAAATTGAAAGCTAATTCTGTGCGGAAGCCGAGGCAGTTTCATGCCATTCCTTACAGCCATCTATCTAGCCAGCTAGCCATCTACCAAGTATCAGCATTCGACTAAGAAAGCAACTCGAGAAGAGCCGACATCCACATCCACTTGTTGCTCGCTGCAACGATTTTGCCACTTCATACATCAACCATCATCAGCAAAGAATGAGAGGGGACCGGTACCGGGACCGGGACTGGGACTGGGACTGGAACTCCTGCATCCATCCATTGTTCCCTTCGCCAGCCGCCCCATGTGACATTTTGCTGCATAATTGAATTCTTATTCTCTCTTCCCGGGCTCACTCAATCAAGACACAATGCCCCGAGACCAAGTCCAAGTTGGGCTCCATCTCCGGCTCCAGCCCCACTGCCACCTTCATCCGCAGGCCAAGTTCCAGTTCAAATGCCGCGCTGTGAGATCTTCTGAGTTATGGCATCTTTACACCTGCCCCTGGGCACGGTTCACTTTGAAAGAGATTTAGATGGAATAAGACTAGGGTAACACCGGCAAACACCATTAGATTGTCGGCGATAAAGACGAAGACAGGGCCAGTGGAGGAGAGGTTCCAGGCGCACTGGGGATCGCGCTCGCGCCTTGGCATTTTCCTGAAATAATGACGTGTTGAGAAGGGCATCTTGATTTCAAATTAGTTTATAATTATGATTTTGCCACGACTGCAACTTGTATTTTTTCCTTCCACTCTTCTTTCTCTTCCTCGAAATTGCTGTTTAATTGGAAAGTAATTTGCACGATATCGGAAGCTCCAACACAAATCGGTTGAAATTGTTGGACCGGTCGCGGTCCAACTGCATGCCATAATTTTCAGACTTCCCCCGTCGCCCTCTCCCCTTGGCTGCTTTTGGCCAAATCTTTATTGGGGCGCATATTTTAGCACCAGAACAGCAGGCATGAATACACAATTTTTGAAAAAATAAAAACCACAACACGCCTCTCGGGCATTTGCAATTAACTATCAAATGCTAATTTCCTGTATAATACATGCGAGGTAAATAAATCTGTTTTTCTGTGTAAGTCAGGTTTTTTGAGGGTTAAGGCGCACATTTATGAATAAACATCAGTGCGAACCTATTAATAAGAAAATCACCTGTCAAAACTACAAGCTAGACTAATAATTTGATAGCTCTAAACAGTCTTGCGAGTTGTATTTAATACACAAGAATAAATTCTATCTCTAGTAGTTTTATTTGTAAAAATTGTCTTGATTAACCAAGTAAAAATAATAAAATCTAAAATATGCCAAAACTATTATAAGCTGTATTTAATTAAAGTGTCCATCACAATTTCAGCTGCTTTCTGCTTGGCCATTCAGCTGTTTATTGGCGTACTTCTTCGGGCTTAGCTCGTCTCGAAGCCATGGCATATCTTAGGCAATATGTACATTTTTTCTCTCTCGATCTCTCTGTTTTTGTTTACCTGTTGTTGTGTTCGGTGTGCGGTCAAGGTGATCGAGCCGAGCTGAGCTGTTGTCGAGTCAAGTCGAAATTCAATCGGAATCCGCAGGCAGGTGGGGAAACGAGCCGGGAACGACCTATAGCGCTGCGAAGCTTTAGCACTTCCAGGTAGAAGTTTCAGTTTTATGCTCTCCTCCGTCTGTTTGTTTTTTAGCTTCGCGTCTAGATAAATCATTTAAAATACATTCCATTTATTTGGCAGTTTAGAATTTGGTTGCCTTTCCGTCTCTGACGATTTTTTGTGCGTACAACTCAGCTCTGAGACTTTTGTGTTTGTTTCTTGGAAACAGCTTTTGGAAAACAATGGAGGTTTCGAAGATCTCGCGGGCTGATCTCAGACACAAGACATTTGGACTGAGCTTCCACATGGGGTAACTTGGGCAAATCCAAGAAGCTTAAAAAATTGGCAATTATAAACCCAAAAATACACAACGAGGCACAGGCTCCGCAAAAGCATTTATATATAACCAATAATTTAGGCGACTACAAACACTGCTACAGCGTGTGCTATATTACGTAGGTGGACATGATAATTTAGCTTTGCTGCGCAGACACCCTCAGCACATAGCCCCTATTCCTCCCAGAAATAACAAATATTTCAAGCCGCGCCTTAAAAAAAAATAGGAAACACTGCGACCCCGAGGGGAATTTCATTTAAGCAAAATAAATTTGTTGCTTTGCTGTCCAAAAAAGCGCGAACTCAGTCTGCAATTACTGTAAATATGTGGCGGTTGCAATGCAAATGAAGAGTGATGGGGAAGGGTTGGGGTATCGAAAATGAATTTGTCTTTATTTAAAAGTAAATTAATTATTATTTTTTTATATTCAAAAAGATTAAATGTATATAATTAATGTAGAGCGAAGTAGGTTAAGTTTGTTTTTGGTTTAGTTTATTAATTAAATGTTTATCTTTTAAAACTTTGTGTGCCGAGCTGCAAGATCAAAATATACAAGAATTTGTTATGGGCTATAAAATATCTTTGTTATGGCTATGAAACCTATAAAAGATATTTATAAATTCGCAAGAAATTTCAATAAAGAATATTGGTCTTAAAAATGCTATTTAAATTAAATAGCATTATCGCTATGGTAAATAAAAGTTTCTAAATAAAATTAAGATAAAATAGGAACATGTAACAATATGTAAGAGCACTTACTATTCATGCAATAAATCTAACGTTTACTATGATATACTTATGCTGCCATTGCACTCCAAGAAATTGTCAAAACCCTTGTCCAATTTTCGCAGACCAAAAAGCAGGAAAAATGCATTTTTAATGAGCATTGCGATTCCGCATGCTGTGACGACGGCAGTGGGTGGGTGTACTACCCAACCACCGAGCCACCCAACGCTTTATCCGCGAACCAGTCACCCACAATTTGCGATGTTTATGTTTTGTCTTCGATTTGTTTTCTGCCTACCACAGTACGTGGGTCGTTGTGAATTGGCAATGTTGGTGCCGCTTGCCGCTTGCCGCTGCCTCAAGCTCGGTATCCGGCGACAAACGCGGCAAATGGGCGAGCTCGGCTCGGAGATATCATGTACGCTGGTGGGTGAAAGAACAGGCCCACAGATATGCCCGATTCAGATATGTGTTTGGCGAGTATCTGCGTCTGTGGCATTTTTGGCTTGGCGATATGCGTGCAATTTATCAAGTCATAAAATATTTAGGTGTTCGCCATATTTGAGCACGTCTTGCATAATTTGTACGTTTGTACTTTTAATTAAAGATATTTTAGATATATTTCTTGTTTGGCCATATTCGGCTTGGGTACCGATTGCCATTGTGGTGTGTGGCATGCCACAGCACAGCACAACAAAGGCAGCAAGAAAATTGCGGCCCTAATTTGTCTACTTCCCCCGAAAGCCGAAATCATTTATCATGCCAGCCACTAATAGGCAATTTCGGAGCCATCTAGTCGCTGTTGAAACTTTAAATAATAATATTTTTCGAAAGCAAATATTTAACCCCAAAACACAAGACAAAAGGGAACAACACGATTTCTTTTTGCACAATTATGAATCATTTACGATAAGAACTTTGGCTTTGTCCGTACGAGTTGAGTTGATGATGCTACTGATGATGCTAATGATGCCGATGAGGCCGATGATGGGTTTTGCCTTACACATATGGTGATTAGCCAGTTCTCCGGCACTTTTACCTTGGGGGCTTGGAACACGTACACAGCGATTTCACATCTCTTTACTAATTTGTTTCTACCATTCTTTTCTCGTTCTCGTTTCAGGTATGTATAAAAATGAAAGATCATAAAATGTTCTACGTTTATGCGAAAGATACAAACAGGAAAGGGGTATGTTTCAAATTAGTAATCGCTATATTCGCGTTCTCTCTGACTAATAATAGCAAATTATAATGAACAAGAACTTTACCTGATGTGTTGATTAGGAATAAGCCACTCGGAAAATGTTGGAGTAAAAAGTTAACAATCTAAAGCTTTCAAAACCTTTCTTGAATTTGAAATTTATGTACATATATACAAATTCAGTCGCCTAAGGTTTATGTATTTACTGGTTTTTATGGCCAATCAATAGCTCTATATAAATTCAGTTAACAATGATACACAACTTTTAGGACAGCCAAATAAAAGATTGAAAATTAGTATTGCCCATTTAAAAAAGTCAGCAATGAAAATAACAAACAAGAGTATTTAATTAGAAAAGAAAATAATGCTTGTTTTATTTAATTTATTTTATAAAGAAAACTCTAATTAATTAAAGGTCAATTAACTGGAGATTCCATTAAACGAAATCTGAAACATAGTAATCCTTTTCAGCATTCGGCAAAGTATAACTTTAGGTTCTTTACGTGTTTATTTTTTCGACGCGTTATTAGTTATTAACCTACTTCCGCGAAAAGAAAAGAATAGAAATTAATTTTCTTTGCCACTTTCGAAACACAACAGAAAAATAATTTGCAGAACCTAGAAAAAGTCTAATAAATCATGAAAGCGAATTGGGCTAATGTCGTCGCTTCATCAGATGAAATTCGTGTGAAAGTCAGTCGGTCCGTATACTCTCTTACAAAAATTAAGTAATTTTTTTATAAGTAATCAAATTATTTTGCATTTAACATGATTATTATATCTTGGCCCGGCGACGACAAACCTAGTTGAGGTTGAGTCTGACATCGAAATTCCAAGTCCAACTCACTTTTGAGGCGTTAGGTGGGCTTGGCCTTTGACTTGATATGGTCGTACATGCGACGAATACTCACTCACACACTCGATACTTTTCATTGAGTTTCATTCATTTTCATTTGGGTTGACAAATGTGGCAGTAACAACTACTTGTGTCCGTATGACAAATGTGTGTGTGGCCCACTTTATTTCCATTCAATTCGCTTAGATAGATTATTATGGTCTGTGGGGGCTTGTTAAGGCAATATGAGAAGTAACGGAAAGCAACACGACCACATAAAAGTCCACTAACGAGATGGAAAACATTTCGATGTTATAAAAATAACTTTAAACACACAAAAATAGGGCATAGAATTCTATTTAGTATTTTCGTCAACAATTCTTCAATTATTCAAATTCTAATTCCATTTTTTTAATAACCCAATCACTTTTGTTTTAGGTATATTTTTTTATTCAATAAATAATGATAAATACCCTTTTTTCGTACTCTAAAGGTTTATCTTTTAAAAGACCAAGTTACATAAATTCAAGTAAAATAAGATTTTCTGTGTGAATTTGTAATTTAAAAATTTAAAAAGTTTTTTTTTTCTATTTTGTACTTTAATTCTCTTTGTTTGTTGGAGTTGGTTTTTTGAATTTACGCTTTGGTATCGATCCGTTGACAAGGTCTAGGTGCAGCCCGGTTGTCCATTGAGATGGAGAAGTTGGACAATTGATTTGAATATGAATTGAAATGCGTGTGTACATATTGTCTGTCATTTTCGATTTCTTGCACGCGCCGGTCGGCGAACAAAAAGTCATTGGAAATGTGACTCAAGTAAATGCGAATGAGTGTGAATGAGTGCTCGTAACACGGTTCATGGCGCAATCTTCGGCAAATTCAAATGACTGACAACCCAGGGGCAAGGTAATAGAATGGCCCGTATCCGTGTGAGCGTATCCAACGGATACAAGATACTCCAAAGCACGCGTTTTGCAGTTCACAAATAGAAAGTACTGAAGAGCGCCGAATGGTTTTTGAATCAAATCGGTAAATAAATAACTAACAACTTCCTTTCAAAAATTTCTTTTCTCTTATTATGATTTTTTTTTTGGAAATTATAAGAACTCTCTCCTCTCCCCTTCTCTGGGAAGTGTGTGTAAGAAAAACAATTTGCTCAACGTTTGCGTAAATTATTTTGATTTGATTTGTGAAATTTTCAAGATTCCCTTCAAGTTTCAGCCATAAAGCCAGGTACCGTTCTTGTTGTTGGCGCCCTTTTTTCTTGGCAATTTTAGCCCCAGTCCCCCCTTTCAGCGTCTTCCCTTCATCTTCCTGCACTTCTTGAGTTTCCTCGTCTTCTTCGCGGCGATCATCATCGACATCGATGTCGATGGTGGATGTGGATGTGGATGCTTCGAACGTGTGGTGTGAGTGAAGTAATCGGCCCGTTGGGTTCTCTGTCCTTCCCACTCCCGTTCGAAGATCCCCCACCCATCTGACCCCTCTATCTTTTTCGCTCTCTTTCTCTCCCCCAGCCCCTACAGAGAGAAAAAAAATACATATGATAAGGCAATTGATTTAATAATTTAATTGAATAAAAAATTTGCAAAAAATTGAAGTCTGATTTTTTTTAATTGAAAATAATATTTAAGCTAGATAAAATATTTATACTATACTTAACGATATTCTAAGTGAATGCTGTTCATCAAAATGTAAGGGCATATTTTCAGTCATTTAGAAAATACCCTGATAATTTTTAAATTTTCGATACTTATTTATTATATCCCACTTTTCCTTTCGATATATCAATCGCTGATTTTTTTTTCTGTGTATTGCCACTTTTGTTATTGCTCTTTTTCTTCTTCTTTGAGAAGAAGGTTGTTGAACTTGTTCGTGTGTGTGTGTGTGTCTTGTGTGTTTGTATGTTCTGCTTCTGTCTCTAGTGTTGTTGTTATTATTGTTGTTTTTGTTGTGTTCCCTCAATCAGTATCTGCCGCACTCGTCTGTTTGGCCTCTATCCCTCTTACTCAGCACATTGAGTTCTATTATAGAAAATTATATTATTATTATGTACTCGACTCTCCTCTGGGCACTCTTTACTTCCCGAGCAGCTCCGGTCTTCGGTTGTTCTTATTTGAAGGCATTTTTACTGTTATTACACGCAGATTTTGCTTTTCTTATGCAAATTTTTATGATTACTTCTCGAGTTGATATTTCAGCATCTGGTTCCATGGTTCCAATACCATACATTTTTTCCTTACAAAAGTAACATGTAAAATTTTAATAAAATGGCCCCTAAAAACACAAAAACTTGATTATATTCTGCATTTTTGAGAGCTGTTCCCAAAGTTGTTCTGCTCCTTGATAACTGGTATACCGCAGTAAAAGGGTGTTTTAATTTCAGAAAATTATATTAATTATAGAAAATGTAATCAGAAAGCCAACTTTGGTTTAAAAACATTGTTGCTTATTTTGACGTCTCACCAAATATATTTTACTAGAAGAAAGAAAAACATTTTCCTTGTTCTATTTTTCCAATTTACATATTCAATTGCTTATCTTTAATATTTTCTTTCCCACAACATTTGACCGGCCTTATCGGTTGTGGCTCTTCAATTAGAGCCCTTAAATACATATTAACATAGGCCATAAAATCCAAATTAATTTAATTTAATTCAAATTGACAGCTACGATTCAGATAGATGGGGACGGGACCCCTAGAAACTCACGTCGGCACTGGAGTCTTATCAGCTGATCCCCGTCTATTGAATGACCTCTCCCCCCAGACAATTCAGAAATATCAACAGTTGGGTGAATTCTTCAAGTTTGTTGCCACAATAAACGCCGGACTTTGCTTGGCGTTGGCGTTGAAGTTATTTATGTTTCAACTTTTGTGTTGCTTTTTGTTTGTTGCCTTTTTTAGGTCAATAAAAACGCTGACCTTTTTGGTTTGCGGCCGGGCTCCAGGGCTCAAAAGCCTTCCAGAACGGCGCTAACAGGTTTTTTTCCGGTACATGTGAAGCAATTAATTTCAAAATGTGTTGCTCTAAGAATAGAATCTTGTGGAATGCTTTCTTAATACTGAAACGCCGCACTGTGGGGTGATAAGGGTAAATTGTTTAATTTAATGGTACATATATTCGAAATGAAAAAGACTTTAATGTTAGCTTAAAGATATTTATTTAAAAGTTAATATATATATTTGGAAAGCGTTTGTAAAAAAAAGATACAAATAGCTAGCTTAATTTGACTGTTAATGCTGATGAAGAATGTTTGATTTGGGGCACACTTTAGACCTCTTTTACCCCACTGTGCGCCGCTCATAAAAGAAAGTGTTGAGGCGACAAGACCGTAAAATTACTAATTATTTACTAGTAACAAAATAAATCAATCAAATTTTTAAGATGGTCCACTGTCTACAATATAAGAATATAAAGTACTTTTTACCTAAATTGTTAATACCCAAATGTTAATACTCAAGACAAATTTCTAAACCTTGGTGTAAACAGTTCACTACATTAGGTCAATCATTTCAATTCATGCCACTTGCCCCACGATCAGCCGCGAGAAGGTTTATTGAACCCACCCTAATCATTACATCAAAATATACGCTCGCTCGAGTGCCTGAGTGGAACCTGGAGCTCATGACTAACAAAGCTACCCAGCTGGTCTCGCGGGCTCTCCAGCGTCCAGTCCAGTCCAGTCCAGTGCCAATTGACACAACAAAACGGAGAAATACCCAACTCAGGCAGCAAAATGGCAGCCAAAAGGTTCCCACAGTGTCCACATGCCAGAGAGACGAGCGGACGGACGGACACTTATGACATTTTGCTTTTTAGCAATAAATAATTTATGAATTTTACCCACACACAAACATATATAAATATGAAAGAAAAAACAATATATTCGTAGATACATTTTCCAAGCCGAAAAGATAAAAAAATAAGTAAAAACAAAAAACTGAATACAAAATATTTTTGCAACGCCAAAGAAATTAACAGCAATTGACGGTTGCAATTTGATTTATTGGCTTTGTCTGGCGGGCAGCAGGCAAAAATACAGCTAGCTGTGCAAAAAGAGATGGAGACAATCGTAATGATTTATTGGCACGATCGGTAAAACGTGTCGAAAGGAAGGGCCGAGCAAGTGGCTAGAGCGAGGGGCCTGGGCTGCACACGTGGCCAAAATAGAGCGGGAGTTTTGACCCATTCCCATTTCGTAGACTCAATGTGTGCATGATAATGGTGGAAATACAATGGAATAAACACATTTAACTGTAAAGCTCATTGAGAACGCGTATAACTCGTCCCCCATTTCATACTTTGTTGGGTTCCCTCCGCTCCTCCTCCGTACCTATTTCCGCTTCAGACTGTATTTGACAGTTAGGCTTCTCGGTGAGTAAAGTGTTAAGCAATAATAGCGTCAGAAGAAAGCTGAAAAGTAAAGAGTGTCTCCGCCTCTTCCACTTCTGTAGATTGTGTTCTTTTCCCAAACTGAGAAACTAAATGGTCAGCAGAGGAAAACTCAAATCAACTCATTAAAAAAAAAGTATTAAATTCTATAAATAAAACAGAACATTTCAACTATAAACTTTTAATGATTAAAAACCCTTAGGCATTAGTTAAATGAAGTCTTGTTAGGCGAAGGACTTTGGACTTTGTTAACACGGACATTTTTATATAAAATATTTAATGATAAATTTTTATTTGTACAAATATGAATAGCTGTGGATGTAGTTTAATGACCTTTCCACCACAGAAAGCTTAGTTTACTTACTCAAATTTCCAATGTTAATTTCACACCATTTTTTCGGGCAAAAAATTACCATTGTTCAGCGCCAAAAGATCCCCAAAAGTCATTGTTTTATTGTTGGGGGCTTGCTTTCTTGCCCAGCAAATCGAAACGAGTTAACAAGTGTGACATTGGCACTTTGTTAAGTAATTTGGCAGAACAAAAAGGCAAACCTTGCCACAGCCAAGGCTTCTATTGTTTCATCTTTCGTCTACTAAAAACCCCAAGACAATAAAGAAGACGGAAAGATGGTTATGCAACTTTGGAAAATTGTCAACGTCTTTTGTCTCGATCTTTTCAATGCTAATTTCATTTTCCGGCTAGTAAAAGGTAGGCTCCGTCGCCTCGCTTCCCCGCCTTGTAAATTATTTTATTACGTTTATTTTCCACTTCATTAATTCGCGCTATGACTGACTTTGCCTTGGCCAACTCTCGCGCTCAAGCCTACTAATGTTATGTAATTTCCTCGAAACTGTAACTACTTTACTTTGTATTCGAATGTTTTCTTTCTTTCTCCTATTTTTATTTATATCTGCATTTGTTTATCGTTCGACTTTGCCATGCTTACGAATGCGTTTTGCCTTGGACTCGGCTCGAGCTTGGCTTTATTTTCGTGTGTGTCGGCTGTCGATTTTGTTTGGCTTTGCCATTACTGGGGCTTCATTATTCAATCAAAGGCAATTGTACTACGAATGCCCTGCCCCAGAGTGTCGATGAGGATGGTGATTCTTCAGTACTTACCTTCAAAGCCCAGGTCTGCGTACAGTACTGATATTTCCTGACGATTCAAATTCTGTAAACTAGGTAGAAGGGTACAGCTTATTACAATATTTTCTTACATTAATAATAAGGATTTTATTACATCAATGAATTAATTAAAGCTAATACTAATACATAGGATATAAAAACAATAATACTTTTGTATTGTTTTGAACTTTCTAAGCTAAACCACGCTTTCCTTTTCAAACAAAGGCCTTTCTTTAGAACCTTAATATCGAAAGTCTCAAGTCTATTAGATCTCATTACCTGTCTTCTGTTTTCGGCCATCAAAGATCTTTATACTCTCTTTTCAATTACCAGTGATCAATCAATCATTAAATTTCGTTTTCAATCCGAGCTTTATCAAACAAAAGCTGTGCTCTCATTTCACGATCTCTTAGCACGATTAAAAGTGTGTCATGGCGGGTGTAATGAGGAGCCCCCAACTGTCCAATTATTGTTTATCCGCGGAGATATAGATGTGGATCTAGCCGTGACCCATTTGTGGAGGAACACCCACTGATCCGTGGTCTCTTTAAAGCGCGGCTCTCAAGCTTTTGAAGATTGGTTACTGGCCATTGGTGGGTCTTTAAGCTTTTACTTTTGGTTTCAATGGAAACGGTGGAGCTTCGCTTGGAAAACTGAATAGCTACCTGTAAAGGCAGCAAACAACTGTTACCATTTCTCATTTCCCGAGTCACCATGTATGGGCCAACTAATGCATTACTAATTAGATTTTCGGGGCCGAGCCTTTCGCCAATAGTTTGTTGGTTGCTCCTGCACTTTCACGTGTGTGCAATTGAATTATTGACTTTATTGTCCCAAGTGGCCATAATAAATAATCGTTGGATGTAAAACAACATTCACCATTGTTGGTAGCTACGTTTTAGCCATATTCGGATAGGTTCGGACCGAAACCGTTAGACATGCAAATCATGTAGGACTGTGCCCAGTCGGGGCAACCTGCGAATGCGTAGATAGCATTTGCTTTGCTGCCTCTCTGGCATTATCATTAGACATAATAAAACCTGAAAGCTAAGGCAAATGGAATTAATGAAACCTCAAACCGCACTCGGTAAACATTTTTACAACAATTCTATTAAATTATACGTCTGTGGCCGTACATCTGTATGTGCATATCTGCCCATTATCCACCAGATGTAATTAAAATCAGGGTTACGCCCGCTCCCCTCGCTCTTAACATCTGTCATGTGCCCGTAATTGCCGATCCACCAGGGAAATGCTACTATATAAACGTAGTCAGATATTAAGGTTCGAATGGTTTTTGGTTTTGTTGCATAGCAAAAAATTAATTACGAAAAACTTTGCAAGAAAACGAAGATTTTAGTACCCTTAGTAGGTCGGTTTTTGCAAATGCGTTTCGTGGGAAATAAGATATTACTACTTTGGTAAGCTTGCATTTTGTTAAAGGTTTCAAAGGAAATAATAATATAATATAATAATTCAATTATAAACAATAAATAATTAAGTTTAATATTCTGTGTGATCATTTCTGTTTGCAAACTGAGGGTTTACATTATTGAATATTACCTTTAAAATATCAGCCCCCAAGTTTACTCGTTATAATCGATATATCTCGATACAATTTTCGAATGATTCGAAACACCTGACAGACTGGTGGTTGACGGGATGACAGACTGACCGATTGACGGATGGTGGAACAAAGTCAAACGAACACACAATAAAATAAAAATACAACCCAAACGCGGCTGACGACTCAAGTTCGGATGAGTGACTGGCGCAAGATCATTATCAATGGGATCTGCTTTAAAAAAATCGAAATTATAGCATTGAACAAATAAGAAAATGAAAATGAGAGAAAAGAGTAAAAAAAAAACAGGTGAAGTGATAATGATCGGGCCTCATCTCTTTGTTATTAGGTTTCATTGTAGGCCTTCATTTTTTCTATAACCAAAATGTAACAATTTTTCTGATGTACAGAGAGAAACGTTAAGCCTTTGCAATGCTTTTTTTTTTTGTTACATTTTTCTTTCTATTTTTAAACAGAAAAATTACTTAATTTGTTCACTTCGAGCGAAGACAGCTTGATTTGATATCGAAACAACTTTCACTTCATTGCCGCAGCACGTCCCCCTTCAAATAATTGACAAAAAGAAAAGTCTTCTCCCCTCCCTCCGCCCCTTTAAATGCCACTCTTCTAATTTGAAATCGAAAATCGTAAAAATTCAACCTCGAAGCGATTTAATTAATTACAAATGCATAGGCATAGTCTTGGGCCTGTGGGTCTGTGGATTTTCTTGCAGGTGAATGCAAAATAAAAGCCAATTTTAAATTTAAATTAATTGAAATTTGTATAGGGCTGCTTTTTCACTTAATTTTGACATTCTTTAGTTTTTAATTTTATTGCACTTACACTCCTTTGAAACGTGTTCAGTTAAGGGTTATTAGAAATAACCCTTGCAAACTGAGATTTTAAGCAACGACTCGGTTTACCTTCGCCATTGCAGGGATTCCACCTTTTAACTCGGCAGACAAGCTGTCTAAAAACTTTGTCATATTAGCCCAATTGTATTATATCTTTCCATTCCTTTTTTATGCATGCCGAAACCGCCTTTTGGAGTTCATATAAGATATAAGATCACGTTGCGCTGACGTCGTTGTAGGTTGGCTCGGTTCGCTTGGCATGAAGCGAGATTGTTGGCAGAGGGGGGTACGCTAGAAAACTTATGCAACAATAGGTAAAGCTCTCTTGACACACAAGTTTCTCACATTAAAAAACAATAACAACAGCAGCAACATTAGGAAAAGCTGCAATTGCAAGTCTATGGGAAAAATCACACATTATCTGCATGGAAATATCAATAAATCGGAGGACCGCAACAAGAAAACAAAGGCCATCGCAATTTTCTATATACTCTTTCAAAAATAATGTACATTATCCAGGAAATGTTTCAAAAATAGCCCAACATTATAGACATTTTCTTTGACTGCATTGCAAAATTCCAAAAAATTTCCCCTTGAAAAAATATATATGTACAAAATAAAGCTCGAGTTACTCTCAGACTCAGCTAGTATCGCTGCACAAGTAAAATGTCAAATAAGCAGTAAGAAGTGACACATAAAAAATGGGCAGCCCATGTTTATAAATTTTATTGTTACCTAGCGGATTACATAATCGTTGGCATTTTTTGTTTTTGCTACTTTTTTGCAAATTGTTTAATGGCAACCAGCCGCAAAAACAAGCAGAAAACAGTTTAAAACGATGCAGACACGAGGAAAAAAAAGCATGTAATAACGAGAAGCAAAAACCAAAACATCTCACCCACCTCAATGGGTCCCAGACTCTTTGGAGGTTGTCGTTATTAGCCCCAACGACTAAATGTTCATACCCAGATTCGACCTCACTTGACTTCTTTTTCACATCGAAATGTACAAGATTTGCAACCGAAATACAGTGGCTACAAAAAGTGCAACAACGACGAGACCAGTCGAAAAAAAAGCCAAGTCAATAAATAAGAAAGCCATACAACCAGAAAATATTTACATAATGTTTGACCTCCAGTCTGGTGTTTTTTAGTTCTTGTCGAAAATTGTGTAATCTAGATGAGTTTTTGGTGACTTGAAAAATATCGGTAAATAAAAAGGTAGAATTCCTAGTTACCAATTATAAATTATTGTAAATATCAAAATTATATATAGACACTAAAAATATCTATAAAATGTCTAAGCTATAGGCCACGAAATTCGCCCAGCGGCCTCGCAAGTTTCTGCTGCACGAATTCCCCAACATTTTTCTTTAGACCATTTATTCAATTATCAAATAGATCAATGGGCGTAGCTGTTGGCCCTCCAGCATCTTGGAAATTCTTGTCATTGGGTCTCGTGAGACGAGTGCCTGGCCGGTTCAACATTTTTTTATGGGAGCCATAACGAGTGAGTGAAGGAGACCGAGGAAGAACCGTTGGAGCATAAATCGCAGTTGGCAAATCATTTGCAAATTCACTTATAAATAACGAGCTCACAATTTATGAGCGACAATAATTATGCCACCAAATAAAAATCTGGCGGAGATAGTGGTAAAGGCAACCACTGGCCGTCAAGTCGCATGCGAAAATCAATTAGGCACAGTCCGCGGCTCCGAAAGTATCTTGTGGATCGCGGATTGCGGATCGTGGCTATCTGCTCTTTTATCTGCTCCGAGAGAGCGCTGCTGCTGTTGCAAGACAACAGGTTGAAAAACTTATCGCGATCGCTGTCGCTTGCGGTAAATGTCCAAAGTTATTACTAAAAGCTGACAAATTACGACTCAGGTCTCGGACGGGCCTGGGTTTTCGGTTACGCGGATCATATACTCGTATTTTTATATACCCGGCAATCGAATAGTTCGGGGTATGTTGCACCCATCTTTCGGTTTCCAGATATTTTTTAAGGTATTATTAATTATTATTATTCATCTAAAGAATTATAGGAATTTATAAAAAGATAACTACGGTAAAAAATGTATTCTTTATTATTAAAGTCACAAGCCCGCTTTCAGACTTGCAACTCATTTTGTAACCGTAACTGCCGGGTATTTCATAGTCGAAGCACTGGATTTATTCTTTTTTCTTCTATTTCGTTGCGGAAATGCAAACGCCAAACTCCAAGTCAAACTCGGACAGATCTGATCTGCCCCAGAGGAGTCGAGCGAGGTCTGGGATTCAGCTCTAACGCGCATCAGAGAAGCGTTAAATTAAAAGTCGCTAATCATATCAATGTCCAAAGTTTAGCGGTTACCTGTCAATTGATGAGCCTAGTCCACCGTTGCAGTGCTCTTTGCAAAAACAAAGGCCTAAAACTGGAACTGCCAACGGGCCAAGCGGCCATAAAAGCAGCAACAACAATTGTGACACGATCGGGAGGTGGAGTAACTGGCTTTCATAGCCGCTTAACTTAGCGCCAAGTTACGACATTGTCGGATTGTCTTTTGACTAGGCAAAAGGAATGCCTTAACCCACAAGCGGGCAAGGAGTTCTTTTATGTCCCCCACTCGATAAAAGAAGTACCCATTTATGTTTGATTTTTAAATAAATATTTAAGAAATGAAGAAATACTTAGAACAAAGTGGCCAAGACTTGTATGCATTTCCAAGATCAGTCATACTTTCCCCTCCATTTATTAACTTATGAAAGCTAATTAAAAATGGAATTCAATTAAAAGGTCCTGGCCCGCCTACGGGTTAATTGGATAACTCGGAGGCCGCAGTCGGTTTCAATAAAAACCAGCGGACAGATGAATGTCGACAATGGGTCTACTTGGGCCGGATCCCGGCTTGGCTGAGGAGAAGAGGTTAACTCGAGACACACAACTTGATATCTTGCATCAAAAAACGGTTCTGTTAAGGTTGGCTTATATATTTTTTTCTGCTGAACCGACAGTTTCCGACTGTATTTGTTTATTTATTTGCTCTCTGATTTTGGCGTCTCATAATTTTTGCTGTTCTTTCGGTTGGCTCTGCCAAATTTGGCCATTTTGGCGCGAGACGACACTGTAATTTTGCACATTTTTGAAACATATTTTTTAATTTTTGCTTCTTTAACCTGACTCTGCAGCCTGTCTTCTCCGTCTTTGTCCGACTGCTGACATTTTAATATGCACTTTGCGCTCATTTCACAATTGAAGGAGACTTGCAAAAATAAACATTTTGCCTTTTTGCTGGCTGCTGCAGCCAACTGGCAAAATAATTAACATCAATGTGCGTTTCTTTCCCAGTATTTTTCGAGCTGTTTATTTTTATTGGCCGAACATTTTGCTGGTGGCTTTATTTCTTGTGCACGATTCTGGTGCCAAAAGTCTTCGTCCCCATCATCAACGCGGTGACACAGATTTTCGCTTTTTGAGTTGGTGAAATGCAGTTGTGCGTTTAAGCTAATTAACCCAAAATTAAGAACCAAAGAAAAGGATAAAGGGCGGATGAGAAGTCATTTACCAAAATCCCTTGGACATTGATTAATTAATTATTATTTTAGGTTCACGCATGATGCATGGGGAATCCAAAGCTAAGGGTAACAGTCTTGAAACGATTTGCTTGAGTTTAAATATATTTTTATATCGGTAAAGTCTGCTTCTGGGTTTGAGTAAGCGTTGCCACCTCTTTTCTTGGTCCCATCGACTTTGGACAACATTTCTTTCAAGATCAGTATAGAAGTCAGTTCGTCTGCCTTGGCTTTGGCTCTAAAGTCTAGACAAAAGTCAAATTGCAGAAGAAAAAGTGCATTCATTGCAGACGCAGACGATGCGTCATCGGTTTTTCTACTTTTAAACTTTTGCATATAAATGTATTTAGAGAACAAAAAGTGCACCTTGAATTTAAAGAATCAGGCACTAAAAATAACTGTGTGTATATTTAAATAGAAATTATATAAAATTAAAATACTACTTAAATCAACAAAATACATTGTGAATAATTTTAAGTGGAAAGACTCAAATTAATAATATTTCCACTGAAAGCCATATATGTATTCCATTTCTTTCTGTGTGCACCCAGCTATACGCTTCAATTGCAGTTGCTGATCGCGCAGTTCACACCCCGCCAGCTCCCTTGGAGAAGTCCATAACGTAAATGGCCACCATGCATCAAGTTGGCCATAAATTATTTGCTTGTTGCTGCCTTTTTTTGTGGCTGCTGGTGCTGGTGCTGCTGCTGCTGCTTGCGATTTTATAACGTTGACCCCGCGGATCAGCGGATCTTTGCCCGTGGAGGCAGCACATATATGTCTGCTGGACAAACTTGAAATTTTTATTGTGCCTCTCGCGGTCGTGTGTTAAAGTTCAAATGTGCCCAGGCCACATGCGTCGCTGCAGTCTGGGTCCCTAAATATATACGACTATATATGTACATATATGCGAAGGTATCTCAATCTGTCTTTGGGGTTTCCACGGCTGCAAGTTTGTGTGGTATTTATAGGCTCCACTCCGCATCGCTCCGTCCCTGCCAAATCTGTACTTTTACTTTTGTTTGTCTCTTTTTCCTTTCGGCCGCCTCTTATAAATTATATGGTTGGGGGATTAAATGCATTTTTTTGGTCTTTGACTCGCCTGGCAATATTTAATCCAGCTTATTGCAGCGAATTTATCGTAAGACTCGGAGGATGTGTCGGAGGAGAAAGGATTAAAGACTGAACGCGGCTAAGTTACGTAAATATGTGTAAAATAAATGATATTGAGTCACGATACCTTAGCCTAAAGCTTGGAAATAGTCATTTGCAAGAAGTGTGCCCTCTTAGTCTTAGAGGTAATGCATAACTTTATATGCCACGATTAATATAATTTATTGAAAGGTAGTTTTAATTAAAGCCAATCACAACTAGTTTATAATGACGCCTATTTCATTAGGATGAAATGTGCGCTTTGCCTTAACAAGTTCTCATTTCAATTCTAATTTTATACAAACGGGTATAGTACGCTTAAGAATTTGAATTGTATTAAATTATTCAATTGGTTCATATACCTTCATTACCTTGATAAATCGAATCAAAGAGGGTTTCGTTCTTTTGATTTGAATTGATTGCCAAACTCTTTTATTTTCGCTTCGGCAGTCACTGCGAGTTTCCACTGCTAATCTCTTTATCGTGATCGTAAATCATTTCGCAGTAACGCATCCCTGGGCTAGGACCCAAACCAAATCGCAAACGTTCCGCGAAGGGGAAAAATACCAAAAATAGTTCACTTAGAGCCAGACACGAACCCGAAGTCTTTGGCATTGCCCTGCCATTTGGATCGTCGTCGTCGTCTTCGGTCGCTCAGTCATTTAAAGTCCATGCTACAATATGGTGTGCGGAATTTCCATTTAAACCAAATTAGGCAAAGGAATAATTTTTTCGCTTAAGGCCAAGCTGAAATGCCACAACTACGCTCAGCCCGACTGTTAGTTGGGTGGATGGATGCCTGGATATTGGACACTGGATACTGTATATACTGGATGCCTGGATACGATCCGTCGAGTTGAGCCCGGCTTAGATATCATCATCATCGTCGTGGCCGTCGACATGGGTCTCTTTTGGCCAAGGCTAGTCCTCCGCCGGCATAGAGATTGTCTGCGGATTTTGTGGAAAAGTCAATCGTTTGATTGACAAGTCGGTGCAGTGCATTGCACTCTCCCAGTCCCCCCAGTCCCCCAATCGTCTTTGTTTTTCTATTTTGATAATGCAAGTCCACAAAAGTGATCTTGTCTCTGTTTGATTCCTCCTGCTTTACTTCCTGCTCTGACGACCAAGAAGAATTCCTCCAGGAAAGAAGAATTCCTCTCAGAAGACAGCTCCGTAGCCATTGCGAGAAAGTTCTGTTTTCCCGTTTTTCTGGAATACTGTTTTCTTATTTGAATTTAGTTTGTTCTTTTGGCATGGGAGAGTGTGGCTGACCCAGTTGAATTTTTGGGATTCGACAGAAAACGCATTTGTCCACACGACAACGCCTCCGATTGCGCTCAACCCATTTACGAGTGTTTTCTTTTTTTGTTGTTATATTTTATTTTCCTTTGACACAGCAACACAGGGGAAAGCATTGTTTTCATTGAACAAAGAATTTTGGTGAGAGTGGGACAAAAATGAGTTCGAGGAGGTTGCTACGCGATCAAGTCTATGCAACAAGACATATGCAGCACCCAAAACTGTTGTAAATAAAGTTTAGTTATGATATAAATATACACAAGAAAAACCTAAGAAGTTACTTTAAATGAATTATTCTAGTAAGTTGTTAAGATATGCTTCCTAGCTAACGTGTTTTCATTAGTTATCGGTGAATTACAATTTGAAAACAAGGACTTAAGGATGCATATTTTTCCAGCATTCCCGAGCAAGTCTTTCTCATCTTTTCAAGTTGTCTTTAAATATATATTAACTATATAAAAACTTAACTACATATTAAAGTTTTCATAGAAATAATAAATTATTGAGCATTCTAATTTCTTTGCCATGTTGATGCCCTTTTTTCGAGCTAAGTCAAACACACTTTTGGTTCCTAACTGCAAGGGTATAACAATTTCGGTTTGCCGAGGTCAACTTCCTCTCTTTTTGTATTATTATTATTTTCAATGGCTTTTGTTTTATTTTCCACTTGGCCACAATGCCCATTGTGTTGGCTTCGTTGTTGTTGTCCCATTTAGGGCCCAAACAATTTACAATAAAAATATTTGTTATATTTTCAAATGCATTGGAGGCATTCCAACGAATTAGAAACAAAACAAACCAAAAACGAAACAAAAAAATGGGGGGGAAAAGCCGATAAAAGAGTCGCCTGTGCTTAATTTTTCTTTTGATTAATATCCGAGTGTGAAAATGGAAAGTGTGAAAGTTGCCAGAAGCCTCGGCCAATGCAGCAGCCAGCCGGCAGCCAGAAGCCAGATGTCGACTAATTAGCTTTGATATATTAGATTTGAGCCTGGCCACGACAAATGGAACCTGAAATTCATCTAATTAGGCGATTTCCAGCGGAAAAATCAGCGAATTATTAGTTTGATTTAGGTTTTCATGGCGCACCGGCTTGCTGCTTGAAAACTCGAAATCGTTGCCCAGAGTCGTTGCTCATAAATATTTACGAACAGCAAATCGCAATCACAACAAGTGGCCAAGTGCAGACTAGTTTTAAGTAATTCCACCGGAGTTTTGTCGATGGAAGAAAGGGGAAAGAGTGATACTCGACTCTGAGTCGGACTTGGACTTGGCTGGGAGTGCAATTAGAATCGCAGGGGAGATGGGGGGCAGAAATGCGCCAATGTGGCATAGGGCATTCCCGCACTTTATCGACGACTCAAAAAAACCAGTCAGCTGGCTGCAAAACTGCAAGAAATCGATTCTAACTCGCAAGTGGTTTTCCAAATGCCACGCAAAGAATATTTCAGACTTGATGAACGTGCAACGTATACTACGCGATACTGGTTGCTGCCTTGGCAGCAGCAGCAGCAGCAACACCAACGTTCACAGCAACGGCACAGCAATAGCAGCAACAACTTTTGACCTAAATTTCAAGTTAAATGAATTTTAAATTCATTGAATCGATCTACAGCAGCAGCGGCAGTCACTACAGCACTCGGCTAAGCCAGCCCGTGTTTTTTCTTTATACAATTTGAAATTAAAAAAATCGAACTCAAAATTTAAGTTTTTTGATAAATAATGTATACACTTACGGGAAAGACTTTCTTGCTTTTTATTTTATAAATAAGCATGGTAAATATTTTAAATTATATTTTTTTTAGGGAGGTATTCATTTTTGTGAAATACTTTCCTATCAAAAAAACATATTTAAGTTGTATTAAGTAGTTTTCTCAATCTATTGAAAAGGGTTTTCTTATTTGTAAAAATTGTCAAGAATAATTTAAAGGTTACCAATTATTTGATACCAAAGTTCATCTCTCGTTGGCTATGATCGCTTTTCTAACAAGAGTATACAATGGAAGACAAATAGAAAAAAATAAAATAAATTATACAACTTGCAATTGCAATGTTGTGGTCGGGCCGTTGTTGTTACTGTACGCGCTACGTTGGTGTTACTGCCGCTGGGGCCAACAACAATGTTGGCTGCCGACTGGAAATGCCGTCACCATCGGGCCAAGAGACATCGATTGGTAGGACGCGGAGGCAGGGGCGAGGGATCGGGATCGGGCCGCAGACGAGCTCCTCCGAAAGTACGTCAGCGTCGCAGCATCGTCATCAGAGTTGGCTTGTTATTTAGTCGCTACCTCTGCCTACCATCGTTGCCTTTGTTTGTCTTACCACAGTTGCTATTGCTGCTGCTGCCGCTGCCGCTTCTGCTACTGCACACACAAATTGAGCAATTCCAGTCAACAACTCCTACTTCCAGTTGAAAAGTAGCCAAGCTGCAGTCGAAGAAAAACACTAAATAGAAAAAAAAAAAACGAACCAACCGACAGTCGGGCGAACAACAACAGCAGACCATTAGGCAATATCAAATACGGTCATAAGTCTTGGCAGCAGGTTCTTAGCTGAGTTTGGTAATTTATACTTGAATTTTCTTTTTCTGCCGCGATAAGTAGCACGCAGTGCCAGCAGCAGCTACCTCGATTGCCAAGACTGTGTCTTAAAATAGCATGTAGTACTAATGGATTTTACAGAAACAACTTGGTTCCATTTCAATATTGTGAATATATACAGCTTGAGTATGGATATACTAAGTATATTTTATCAAAAAAGTCGCACATCATTCCTGTTTTCCCAAGGATCCCCTTCTTAGTTCAAGTTCATGGGGATTTTTCCAGCTTTTCCGTCTGAGCTGTCACTGGCTTGATGATGAATTTAGGTTGCTTTGACATTTGGCCAATTGACATTGGGACATGGCAACCAGGTTCCCGGCAACTTGGCATTGGCATTGCTAGGAGCCGGTTCATGAAATGATCATCATCATCATCATCGTCGTTAGCATAAAAATAAATTTCAATATTGTACTATTTAACGGTTCCCGAAGTGATCTCTGCGAGAAGCTGGCCGTCCCTCCGTTTCTGATGCAACTGCGCAGAGACAGAAGATGACTCCGAATCCGAGTACGGCACTCATCACACATTTTTCTCCAGAGACTCTTCGCTTTTTTATATATTTTTTATTTTATTTTTTGTGGGTCTTGCAGAAGCAGACCGAGAACAGAGGTAAATTCGCTGGGATATCAAATACAGAAATCAACTGTCATGTTGTATGCCAATGACGGAAGTCTTGCGAGAATTTGTTGGCTCCTTTTTGCAGTTCTGTTCGTGGTCGGGCCCGAAGCCTCGTTCTAGCGGTACTTGGCCAGCTCCATCTCTTCATATCCTTGGCTTACCGACTCTCCGCCTGCCTCTAATCTAATCTAATCTTTATGGCCTCGGAGATTCCAAAATTAGTATGTGGTCGTAAATAACAGCGAAAGTATAGGTCCGATACGGCCCACGTCTTGAAATTTGATTTCCTTCGCTTGCCCGTTGGTTTTTTTAACACCCAAAAAGCAAAATAAGCTTGGTCTTTATGTAACTGGATGTCGCTGCCGCGGCTTTATTGCATTTGGCTTAAGCCCAAACGCCATAAAAGTAGGGAAACCTCTGCAGCAGTTTCGTTTCATTACACATTGTGTGCCACTGACACACTAGCAGTCGTAGGAGCGAAGCACAGCACTGGCTGCTCGACTCCTACCCATCTATGTACGTAAATGAATTGAGGCTTGAAGTACCATAAAGAAAAATACGACTCTCGAAATGCAGTGGAAAAACATTAGGAATTCCGAAACAGAATGGGGCATGCCTTTGCTGACGAAAAAGTACAAATTCCAGGGATGAATATACAAGAGGTCTCAGAAATCTTTACTTAATCTACTCTTATATAAGGGTACACCTTAAGGTGTCTGGTGTTTAATAGTTTAATTTTCGATGGAAAATAATTTATCTTAATCTAAATGCAATATCAATGCTATTATATTTCCAAAACTCATAAGATGCAACTTTATTTTAGACTAAAGCCAGTGCCAAGTAACAAAAGCCTGGCCATTAAAGTAATAACGTTTGCGACGGCATGACCAAATTATGTTAAATAGCACAGCGACGGCGACGGCTACGGTGACCTCTTCTCCCTTGGCCAACATGGCGTATGCGCAATGCCATTTAAACGTTTTTACGCTGGCACTTAAAGAGACTTCTGCTGAATTCGGCTCGGTGACTTCTTCGTTCGTTCGTTTGTTTGTTTGTTTGTTTGTTTGTTTGCTGGGTTTCTCTGCCTTGGCAGTTATGTGACTAAGCTGAGATGCAGGAGTGAGTGAAAGGGGGCGTAAAGGAAGCTGCATCGCCGACGCCGGTGTGTCCCACTTTTTCGATTCTCGCTAATTGAGCCACTGATTTTCTAGTGAATGAAATGTGAAACCGGCCAAAGACTGCATATGCCTAGAGCAGTACATTGCTCAGCCATAAACAGTCAGACGGTGAACCGTTTTTGGCCTCTGTGTGTTTTCATTCATAAAAATCATCGGATTGGCGGCGGGGCAAACTCTCTCCACCGTTTTCCGAACAAATTTTGTAATTACAACAACCGACGCGTCCGGATCGGCCCCAAAACCATATAAGTTAGCCCGCCTTTTTGGTTGTGCACACTCGCTCGGGTTGTGTGAGTGCGCACACCGACTCAAATAAAGCCATTTGTGTCAGTTTTTCTCTCAATGCACTACTCAATGTACGTTGGCTGTGGCCCAGCACAAAACGTACCATTTATCATAACCGAACTAACGTTTTTCTACAAATTTCTTTATCTCATTGCAGGTAAGCGCACACCACCGCAACGACTACATTAACGATAATGCCATTCACAATGCTAATCTATGTCGGTCAAAAAAAAAAAGTAAAACACACGTAAGCTTCTAGATAATTAAAAGTCTCAGATAAAAAGAGGTATTTGGGAAGGGGCTTAAAAAACATTGTGAAAGTCAGTTGAATTAAGTTAGAGGTCATTCGTTGGGTGCAACCAATTACATATTTTAATCATTATAATATATATAGTTAATTGATTCAAAAGAACGGAATTGCCTTCTAAAAACAAGAACTTCAAATAAGAAACATTCATATAATTAAAATGATTGCAATAGACCAGCTTTTAAATGATTAAAAAATGATTAAATTCCTCTTAACATGTAACAAGAAATCCAATCTTTAAAATATCCAAATTTTTAAATTTTTCTTGTACAAATTTAAAAAGAAGGAAAATCGTAGTTTTTTTTACAATTGTCATTGGTGGTGCCACATTTTGCGTATCCCGGAACAGTGTGAAGCGCAAAACATTTCTTGTTGAACTCTGGCCATCGGGGGGAAAATGCAGTAGCAAGCACTGCATACCAGACGGAAAAACGAAAAATCGAAGATCAAACGAACTCGATCATGAATGACGGCGATCATGACGTGGCCCCATCAAGTTCACTTTCACTTAGTGTCAACAGCAGCAAGCGGCAAAGCAGCCGCTGACGATGACAATCATCGATCTTCATCGGGTTCGGACTCGGGTTCGGGATCGAGTACTAGGGGTACTAAGTCTCCCCTGGCTTTTCCCCGGCTTTCCTTTGACGCGAAGGCCTAGCTAAATTTATGTTCAAAGGCAAAACTTGACTGCGGTCTGTCGAAGGTTCGTTGCCATTTGGCGGCGATCGACGATCAACGATCTCTGGCGAACACACAACCACAAGGCGCTTTTCCTCCTTCAGTGCATAATTTCGTTTCTTTTTTTTTTATTTTTTAAATTAAAAACGAAAGTAGCTGTGAGTTGGTTTGTCTCGTCGACTTTTTTGCTTGCGAAAATATATGCAGTCGCGCAATTATTTCGTTTTTTACCCGTCTTGCTAGTTTTCTCGCGATCCCAGGCGCCTGGTTGTGGGCCATTATTACGAGTATGTATTATATTTATATTTATATTTAGTTTATCGGTATAAAGTTGATTGGTAGTTAAGGGAAATAGAAAGAATTTATAACGCTAAGGTGTTGTGGGAATATGTTCTTGATTATCTGAGTTTTAAGGAAAGAATTAAATCAAATTTTGTATAGTGTGATGTATTATACTTATGCAGAATTATAGGAAATCATATAAATGGTACTAACAAATATGCAATTATTATTAATATAAATGACAGTATTTTCAAGCTGAGCAGGGAATCCACACGTCGTCTTCGCTCGTTTTATTTTCCAATCCAGCATCGTTTTCCGCTTGGTCTTGCTCCGTATAAGCGCCCTGTGGCTCTCCTTGTTAAGTTACTCAATTGGCATCGAGTTGTTAACCTTTTTGGCTGCACCTTCTCCGATTTTCCCCACGCCGCGGTGTTCGATCTTGGATTGTATCGGTTTTTTGCGAGAGTTTCGCATAAGGTCCCCCGAAGCGTTGACATTTAATGATGAATTTGACACACAAGGGCACGACATCGAATCGTTTGTTGTTGGTCATCTGTCAACCATCTCTTTTTCGCCCTTTCTCACTCTGAAGTCGGACAGATGATTAATTTGGTATGCATATACCCCAAAAACAATCAATCCAGGTGGTCCCAGGTCCCCCCTTGTTGTGGGTTTTTCAGTTTTTCCCTTTTATGTTTACAGATTATCGTTGTGCAATATCATAAATAATGATGATTGCCGAGGTTTGGTAATATAACTAGCCGCAAGTGATGTGGGAAGTGGAAGAGTGTCCTGTGCTTGATATACAAAAATCCAGACATTGGAAAACGTTAAAGGGATTATGATTTAATTTTTTTAAAAAACTATGTAAAAGCTAAGGCTTAAATATTATTTGCGATTATAAAATCGGAAAAGGATTTCAGAAAGCAAAAAACAAATTAAAGATACCACAACATATTGCCCTTAACAATGTCTTTCAAAAGTAAATGGAAGCCTTAAAGTTTTATAGTTAAAAACAAACTATATAATTGTTTAAAAATTTCTTTGAGCTTATTTATTGAACTGCAGTAACAGTGCAGTGCATTAACACTTTAATACTTAAAATGTGGCATTATTTTGGCCTACGATGAAACCAGTTTTCCTGCACATAGGATGCATATATGGCTATGATCGCACTGTGAACACTTGGCGAAACTTTCCATTTCATTTTTGCATTCTTTTCCCTTTCATTTCATTGGCCGCTCACCACTCCGGCCCCTGGCGGCTGCCACAGCCAGCAGCCAGAGTATTTTATGTATTTTTAAATGCATTTCTAAATGAATTGTAATACCGTCTGCGTCTTCGTCGGATTGGCATCATGGAGTCGAAGTCGCCCAGACACGACCTGTGCGAGCGAGTGTATGTGCGATGTCTATCGCCCGAAACTCGGAGCGGAGTCGAATGGAGTCTCTCGGGTTGGATCGCGGCAACTTGCAAACTCATGTGCGGCAATAAAAATAAAAAAAAGCAAAAAATACCCGTGCTCGTATAACAAAAAAGAAACAATCAAATGCAAACATATACGGCGCACAAGAAGCTAAAAACGTTGAAGGTGATTTTTACTTTTACTTACTTAAATCCGTTTGCACGATTTTCCAACATCGAACGTCGATTTCAAATGCCGCGCGCTTTCAAATGAAGAGCCAACGACCAGCGGCAGCAGCAGCAGCGGCACAGCTTCCACATCCACGCAGCAGACTCCACAGATGCGAAAGATGATGAAGCCACCAATAAAGGCCTTCGTCCAGCACACCCATCTTCACCTCTGCCCCCGGCCATTGAAAGTGAAATGTTGTCTTTAAACAATTGTTTTGTAATTTTTTATGGCTGCCAGTGCGTTGTTTTCCCCTCAAGAAAATCAATTTCAAACAGTTTTTCTATTGTAATTTCCCGTTAATAAAAGCATAGGAATGACTAGATTTTTATTTCATTTATATTATTTATTGCCTTATTACTTGTTTTGTTTGCCTTTCATGAGTTTTACTTGGGATTTTAATTAGCCAGGTCTGGGGCTGAGGTTTCGTTTCGAGTCATCATCATAGCAGCTTTAATTGTTATCATTTGGGCTTGTAATTTTGGTTTATAATTTGATTTTGCGGTTAGATTTGAGTTATGTTTTGTTACAAAAATAATGAAAAAATGTACAAAATATATATATATGTGTATAGTGTTACCTTATATATTTATCTTTACTTGTTTTTATTAGTCGACCTATATTTGTTAGCATTCGTAATTGCGGGACTTGAGGTCATA
>JAEIIL010004384.1:0-14395 GCA_018905715.1 Drosophila lini | reverse complement strand
AAATTGAATAAAAATTATTTTAATTAATTCTGGAATCATAAATAATCTTAAATATTCAATTTTAATTTTCAATATTTATAAATTCAAGTGTTTATAACCCAAACAATTTTATTATGCATTCAATACTGAAATTCAGTAATGACTTTGAAACGTTTTTTTATTTTATTTCCATATATTTTTTAGGGCATTAATTTCTTCGATCCCTGAAATAATTTTCCATACTGATTTTCCCCCATGCTGACCATTCCCTTCTGCTCTCGTTTTTAATTGCAGTTGCACAACTCGAGCGACGCGATTGTTACGCTGCGCAACGTCAATCTGCTGTCGACGGGCCGCTTCCGGTGCGAGGTTTCTGGCGAGGCGCCCTCCTTCCAGACGGTCACCGAACATGGCGACATGGTTGTTGTGTGTAAGTACCATATATATTTCCTACCAGCACAGACCTCCAGCTTGTATATGTACGCAGCCAACTGAAAGTCGGGGCGAAAACTTATAACTCTAATTAGAAATTGTGGCCATTTGGCCCTGACTGCTGGTTTCCCAGATGCTGCGGCAGAGGAGGTACATAGTTACTCCCTTTTGGGTGGGCAACTGATGCTGACTTTGACTTTTATTCTTGAAACTTGTCACGGGCGATGGGATTAACCGTAAAGTGGTCAACACTGTTGAACTAAAATCCCAGAATTTATATAAAATTAGATAAAGTATCACATAGTTAATGTGTTAGGGTCTTTTTTGTGCGTTATTCTATTTAATTAAATTTACGGCAAAATAATAATTAAAACAATTCAAATAAGACCTGCAATTTCATAACTATTTCTTGGTTATTTTTTATTATGGAATTAGTTTTTGTCAACATTACTTTACTCTTTCTAAATTAAAAATGGACGGAAAATTATCTTTCCCAGGTTAATTCTGAAAAAGAAAAGCAATGAACAAGGATATAAAAGTAATACAATTTGAATTTCTAATTGCAAGCCAGAAAGAAAATCAAAAAAGGGTAATGTTCATATAACAAATTAGATTACTGCAGTGTACTGGCACTTAACGCTTTAAAACAGCTTTAATAATCTGTCGATATTAAGAAACCAACATTCTGAAAAGAACTTTTCCCTTCAGCAATTCCAGGCTGAATTTAAACCTTCTTTAATAATTTCATTAGCTAGAATAGACGACATAAATAGAAATACAAAAAAAAAAAGGCTAAAGTTTCGTTTTAAGCAAAGAAACTAATCAGGCAAACACACAAACTCCGTTAATCTCCGCCGCCTGATTTCCCTACTCTGGCATTGATTTAACTATGGCCTTGGCCGGCGTTAGCTTACTTTTACCTGGCACTGTTAGGTAGCTTCACCTGATTCCGGCAGCCTGAACCAATCAGCTTTATTGAATCGGAACTGTGTTTACTTAGTCAAAAAGCATTTGCACTGCATTTGACAGGCTTCATTTGATTCTATGCTCCTAATGCCAAACAAGCTTAGTGAACTTACCCAGATTTCCTCGAACTTGAGCCCCTGGCAAAACTTGCCCGGCTTAACAGTTTAACTCAATTTTCGAACTTGTCTGTCCCGGGTTCCGTCGCAGGACTCTTGTCCCGTCCAAATTTCCTGCAGGGCAATGCCAAAAATTCTCAAGACGCCGCCGCAAAACTGAAAGCGCACACAAATCAACAACTAAAACATTGGACAGCAGCTTTAAAGTGTGGGTAAACATCGACAGTCTTCCACTGCGCCGAAATAATTAGCAATTATGTATAATTCATAATTTATTTAATTATCTTAATATTTTCTAAATATTTTAATTTCCTCTCAAGGAGTATTTCTAAATCAAATATTGTATCAAGATGTAATTATAAATTAAAATTTTGATTGATACAAAAGGCTTGAGTTTAAATAATATTTCAAAATACTTGTCTATTAATTTTAAGAAAGTTCTTTTCTAATTTCTGTATTATTTGGTAAGAACTGTGTACATACATATCCCAATTCAGCTAAAAACAGTGTACTTTCTCCTCTCTCCTCATGCCAACCTTACCAAACAAATACACGTGCTGTGTGCAGCGCTTTCAACTGGCGTTGACATTTCGTTTGTTCAATTATAAAACTTTAGAGTGGGCGTGCCAACACTCCCCCTTTACCACCACTTTCCTCCCTACCACAGCCTCTGCTGACTCCCATTTTTTTTTTTTTTTCATTGTTTAGCTGTGGACTGTGTCTTTGTTCTAACCGGGGGCTTTTGTTGTGCTTTTGTTTTCTGGCTCTCAGTTGTTATGCTGCCGCTCATACTGCTCATACTGCGGTCCCGGCTGGTTCTGTTTGGCTTTCAATCAAAGTTTTTAAAAGCTTCGGCAACAGAACGAGCCGGGCATATGGCACAGCTCATCCGGCGCCACCCTCGACCATCAGTTTCCACTTTTTTGGGGGCCCCTTTGGCAAACAACATAACAAAAGCACCAACAAGTCGAAACCGTTTCCGTTTCCGCTCACAGAGTCCATATAGCTCTAGATTTCGTCCTAGTCCTAGGTAGCTCTCGTAATGGCCAGTTTAGAAGAATGGTCCAGATTAGATGGTCTAAGGCAAGTGCGGAAAGAAGGTTTAAATTTTCCTTAAATAAACTTATTGGCACTCAGTTTTCCCAACTTAAACTCATTTTTCAAAATCTCAAGTACACTCCTGTATATTTTTTATGACTTTTCGATTCGAAATTGCTATTTGTAAAATAAAATAAAATAAAACAGCAGAGCCTTGGTTAGAGTGTTGACACTTCAGCTAGACAGCCTTTAGTGTCCCTTAATTTTATTGCATTTTCTTTTATTTTTTGCCGTTTGCCACTCACCCATTGCCCGTCAGTGCATCAGCGGCTGGAACTTTTATTGAATTTCCGGTTGCGCTTCGCTGACTCAGCGTTGCTGTCCCTTTGGAGCTCTGCTGCCTGGTTCGGCTCCCTTGTTGCTCCTGCGGTGACTTGGGTTTATTACGAAATTCAGTTAGCCCCCGGCTACCAGAGGAGTCGCCGCCAAATGTCTGCGGCCGTAAATGAAATTTCCCGTTTCCCTTTTCCCGTTTTCTCGATTCTCGATTCCGTTGGCAACCTCAAAACTGATGATTTTGGTATTCTTTGTATGCGATTTGCAGCTTTGCCGGACCAAGGACCGCCGAAAATCAGCGGTGGTCGTCCGCGTTACCAGATTGGGGATTATGTGCGTATCAATTGCACCGCCGGCCGCTCGAAGCCCGCCGTGGAGTTGAGTTGGAAGGTGAACGAGGAGCCCGTAGATCCGCAGACCCTGCGCAAGTATGACACCATCGTATCGGGACGGGACGGTCTGGAGACCTCTGTCCTGGGACTCCAGTTTCGGGTGGAGCAGAGGCACTTTCGCAACGGCGACATGAAACTGAAGGTAAGTTCTGTCCAGATTAAAACACACTGTCGAACTTCTTTGGCTCTAATTGCACACTAAAGAAAATGTAACAAAAATTTTTAAAGATTATTTTTAAACTTCCTTTTTATTTACCTTTTACAATATAATTATTATTTTATTATATTTAAATATTATTTATAATTTGTGTATATATTGCGAATATTTGTTTGTTTAATTTGTACTTTATTATTGTGGGAACATAAATGTACATAAGTTACTTATTTTGGATAAGCTATTTTATTTAAAGTTTAATTTTAAGATTCTTGCTGTGTTTTATTTAAGAAATCCCTTTATTATGTTGTGAACTGAGAGAAATATTTCATGGACTCATATTTAAGTATTATTATCTTCTGAAATAATTTGTATTTCAGTGTATATATTTCTCCCAGATGATTTGATTTTTGCTTTTTAACTTTTATTCGGAACAATACCCCACTTAACCGATTTCCGAGTCAAGAAAGTTCGACAGTGTGCCAATGCCATAGCCTTTTAGCTAGCTAACCCCCGAATCTGTTGGATCTATTGTAGTGCATCGCCTCGTTGTCGACGTTATACTGGCGGAGCAACGAGGAGTCCGTGGAGGGCGACCGCCCGCAGAAGGCGCCGGTGCTCGAGTCGAGGGAAACGGTCTATGCCAGCAACTCACGCGCCGATCCCGTCCAAGGTACGTCCTATCGGGAAATTTTTGTGACCAAAATCTTATCGTTTTTGTTCGTCCATCCCAATGCAGCCAGCTCCGCGGCCCCGCCATTTGCGGTTCCGGCGCCGCTTGTCCTGCTCCTGGTTCTGCTGGCGGTGGCGGTGGCAACCCTGGCGAGCAGAACGGATATACACGAGCTATCGATAGATGGGAGGGCAGGGTCGAGTGAGTTGCTGGCCGGCCGGCAGGAAGAGGAGGAGGAAATCGGCAAGGAGGGGGAGAGCTGCCCAAGAGCTCACGGAAAATCCGCGACGCAGCAGGGAAAAATGACAATGGCTGCGCGGTAGCTGCATTAAGCCGCACGTGGCACTTTCCCTCCACAGTACACACTTTTCACCGATTTTTCCGTCTTCGCTTTGCATACAAAAACACATCAAAACCAACACACTGGAAATCAAAAACAGGAAACAACAACAAAATTAAAAAACAAAAAAAGTTATGCAAAACAAAACAAACGCCGCAAATTTATTTATGCCGTTAACAAAAGCTTTCATGAATTTAATTTGTAAAAAAAGTGAGATCAGTAGAAAACAAAATGTTTAGAGTATAACTTACAATTATATGAAACTTAATTGTATTCGTACGCGATGGAAAAGCGTGAAAATGTTTTAACTCACTGCGAATCGAAAGAAAGATCTGTAAATAGTTAATATTTAATATATATATTTATGTAACTGTATTGTATGTTATTAACTTTTAAGCTAACTGTCACACATGCAAAAACAAAGTGAATATCACAAAACGGTTGAGGAACTGATTTAAAATCCTTCAACAAATGTCGTTCAAGGCAAATAACGAGTTTAACAAAAGATAAACACAAATACAAATAAATAAATAGGGAGAAATATGTAAGAGTATGTTAGCTTTGCGAAGTTAAACAAAGAAATTCAAGCAAACACTCTGGTTGAATTGTGCGAGAGATGTACAGTCCGTAACGGAAGTGTAACTAGTGTAGGGTTTAATTATTCATGTATATGTCTCAATTTAAGCCGGAATTATTGTTAAATCTATGGTAAAATCAGATATATATAGTTGTAGTTATAGTTTCGTTACTTACTGTACAACCGTGTCACAAGTTTACCCAAATAACTACAAAAATGTCGTTTTCCATGGTTGATTTCGAAGCAACTTTCGTTTTCTCGCATTAAATAATGTAAGATTGTAATAATTTAAACTAGAATAATGCTTGAAACCACACGAAAAACAAACCAAAAATGCACTTAATTTTAAATTAAAAGAAAAACAAAACAAGGAGGAGAAAATAACTAATCAAAGTTAGAAATAAAACTCGGTGACTGTTGGAAAAGTCTTAAAACTAACAAAAACATATCGTACATTTATATGAATTGCCAAAGTCTTAATGGGTATTAACTAAAAGCGAGTGAGTGCGTGTCTCTGTGTGTGTTTGATTCTCCCAGATAAACTAATAACATTCCGTGTTCAACTTCGCCATCATCCAGAGAAAACGTAAACAGTTTAGTTAGCCAAATGTTAGAAACAATAGCAAAAGGTCAAAAGAGCAATTCGTTGGTAATGACAAACAAATTTTAACAATAGAAAAATGATTGTGATGAAGCCTTAATAACAAAGCGGAAATCAATTCTGAAATTGAACGAATTGAAACGAAATCAAACGGAATGAAATTAATTTTATTGTGTAAATAGAAGGAAGCTTTGTCCATGCATTCTGTACTGTTTTCCCCATTGATGTCCATAAACTCTGTGTGTAAATAATATTATGAGCTAACTAAATTAGTGTTAAGATTGTCAGCAGCAGAACAACAAAATCACTGAAATGAAAATAAAAACAATACAAAAAGTATGCAGAAAACGAGAGCCAATTTTAATAATAAGCGAAAAAACAGAGCATAAAATATAAATTATACATTTAAATATCGACGAGCGGACATTCAAATGCTAATTGAGTGCAATCGTGTGCGAGTGAGCGGGTGAGTGGGTGTGCGAATGCGAATTTTAGCAAAGATCTATACATAAACACACACATACATATAAATCTGCATTGTTGTCAACTGTAACGGTTTTTTAAGTCTAATTTAATATCGATGCCATTAACTGCAATTAACATGAAAATTACTAAGAGCGTAAAACTTAAAGATAATGCAACAGAACTAAAACAAAAAACAAGAACTATGAATTGCATAAAAGTTAATTCGAAAAACAAAACATAAATGTGTGGTAATTGTAAGTGTAAATTATTTGTGTATTTAAATAACAACTTTTAGGTGTATAAAAAGCCAAGAGAAAAAGTAAAAGCGAAATAAAACGAAGAATGCATTCGAATCTATACGATAACTCTATGTGAATCCGTAAACAATTCAAACCTTACAAGCTGCGTCGAAGGCGAATAAGAATAATTTACAACTCAACTAAAATCAAATGCCATAAAGTAACTCCAACTGAATTTAACTGCCAGCCAGTGGGTCAGACGAAGGGGAGAACTCTCTGTAAATATCTTTAAGCGTCATTCTATGTGCGATCCTCATTCGCAGCCGATCTGAAACCGAACAAAGAATTGTGAAGTAAACGAGTGGAAATTCATTAATAAAACATATTTGTTTCAAAATCCATTCTAGAATCTGATTATTTCCATTCCTGGGTGTATGTTTATTTCAATTTTCTCTTAAATTTTCTGTATTTTCTCCCCCAAGAAAATTAAATTCGTGTTCCTCCCCTCATCAAACCAACTTCAATTATATTGCAAAGCCAGGCCAAGTTAACCTGTCCAGCTGCAAGAAGATACTTTTGCCGTGTATTCCTCTTTTATATTTGCTAGATGCAACGCAAAGAAAATTGGGTAATTTTAAGAAAATATTTCAAATACGTGAAAATGTTCTCGGCGAACGTGACAACAACCTTCGGCGACAAATAAAAAAATAATCGAGACAGAGACGGGGGCAGCACCCGAAACATTTAGCAGTAAAAAAGAAGCAGTTACCCAAAAGTAGGAAAGGCCAAAAAAGAGAAGGATAGCAATGCAGGAAGTTCTATGCGTACATGAAATTTATATAAAAGGGTGTGAAAATGCACAGAGAATAGACCTGAATTCGACAGGAAAACCCATACGCGGGGGAGAGATAATTTAAAGACTTAAAGTTACAAATTTTCTTTAGGTTTGAAAGCTAAGGTAATGCTACAAAATAAAACATACTCTTTTAAAAACGTTGTACAAATTCAACAATCAATTTTTGAACCAAAATTTGGACTCGTTTCTATTGATTTGGAATCCGCAGCAATTACTGAATAACTCCTGATACATATTTTGGCCTTCAGGCTGTGAATATGTAGCAACATTTCTTCCCCAATACCAACTAAGACAAAAGCACCATTCCCGCAAAGCCGGAAAATAAATAGAAAATATCTGTGGACTTATCCCTAAGTCGCACCTTAGCTTCTGTGCGAAAAAGGACCTGGCTGGACCTCGCTAATAAGCTGCCAACGAAATAAGAACATTTGATAAATTCCGAGGACAAAGCCAAACAAATTATAACAAGGATACAAGGATGCCAGGAGATGACTCCGCAGATTTATTAGCTAGCCGACAAATGGCCACAAATGAGCAGACGGAAGGCAGTTCCCACCTGCTATCTCGGCCATCAAATGTCACATAAATCAGATTTGTCATCTAATGAAAACAACGGTGAGATTTCCAGGGGATTTTTGGTTGGTGTTTCTTTCGGGACAAGAGCTAATAGAGGAGCTAATTCTCCGTTTTGGTTGCCATAATTCTAGCTCCACTTAATCTGTAGTTCGGGATGTCATCGCCCGCCATCCGCATCTTTATCTGTATCCGAGAGAAACTCTCGGCATATTAAGCTCAATTGTCTGGGGCTTAAAAGTTTCATGTTTGATTTCGCACAGATAAGACGGCATCAATTTGCGGCCCAGGTAAACTTTTTGATTGCCCCCCGCACCTGGTGTGCCATCCATTCCCCCGGCCAATGTCACGTTAAGCTGCTCATCCAAATTTGGGGGCCGGTCTGAAAGTTACTGAAGTGGGCAGGGAAAGCTGTTAAAAACTGATGGCGATATGCCCGAAAGTTTAATTGAGCTCGTTCAATCGGAAGGAATATGCATTTTGGTCTGGGAACTTGAAAGACATTTTGTTTCGGCCAGGTAATCACTTGGTTGGAGAAGGAGGGAGTCTTGTGGCATAAGATTTATGCAATATAGATTATTAAATCGATTTGGATTAGCATAATCCAGAGCATCTAAAAGAAGCCTGTTTTAAACTAATTGAAATAAAAAAGAAATTCCGTTTCAAGATGACACCTTAAATTATCAGCAATCTTTTCCATAGCTGTCCACTTGGTTTATCCATTACCGAAGTCCATCCGAGACAGACAGACGGCATGATTGCACCTTGAATCGATTTTCCTACGACAAGCGGAAAGAGGGAAAAGGGGGAAAACCCTAGGAGCAGGTTCGTATGTACCAGGATTTCCATCTACACAATGTCATGTTGCCGGCTGTCATTCTTTGTTGCCACTCGTTGTTGCCGCCGTTGTCGTCGTTGTATTGTTTTGTTGTTATCATTTGCAGCATTTGAAATGATTTGCAATAAAAGTGTCTGCCACTGTCCATTGGCCACGCCCCATTGGCAGATTACGTGCCACTTCAGCTCCTGTCCATCCTAGCCGCTGCTGTTGTTGGGATTGCTTATCCTGCCCTTGTTGGGCGAGTTGGCACTGTCCTTGCCGCTGTCACGTAATTGCCTTTTGTTTACTCTGGTTTCTTCTCCCAGCACTGTTTCTCATACATATTTGCTTTTTTCACGCATTTTCCAGGTGCGCAGCCTGTGAAAATGGGGATCCAAATGGGCGAGTTTTGCGTATTGTGCTCGCTATATAAAATGAATAAGCAAAGAAAAATATTACAAAATAATTCTAACTAGAAACAACACGATTTGTTGATCCACAGCCAAAGGGGCAAGTCTTAATCAGAAATGGTAAAAATTCACTCAGGGTTTCTTAAAAACTTGAGAACACTGAGCGCCCTAGAAATCCGCTCCTGGCGGAATGGGAAAAGTCAGAGACTAAGCACAAACAAACATAGACGGTCGACAGTACGATGGCTACAATCATATTTCTTGCATTGCCATAAAAATGCGTGACAACAAAACAAAATTACTCATAAAAATAAATAAAAAATTGCCGCCTTCCTTGGGGTTTGGGCCTGCAATTTCTGGCACATCATTCGGCATTGCCAGGACCGTAAATTATATGGATGCTGGATGGCATTTCTACACTTTTGGCTATGCAGGCAGCAGCAGGACATACAATAGATGGTGCCGGCTCGTTCCATTAAAAGGCATTTTGTCCGGGGAAATGGAAATGATTTCATGTCATTGCAGCTACGTGTTTGTGAGAATATCGTCGCAACTGTATTGTTGCAGCTGATGGCTTTAAAAACATATTTTTTTTGGCTTACTAAAGACACATATACTAGAGATAGAAATCTAATAAAACTATAATTCTTACTAAATAAACAAGTACCCTACTACTTCATACTCTTTACTTTAATTTCTTTATTTTCATTTTAAACTACTTTGTATAACACATTTCAGGCCATATTAAAGACTTCAATACCTGAAATCCCATTTAACCAAGGACCCAAAAATAGGCAACACATAAAATCAGTTGCGTGGCGAATCCTTTCCCCAATTTACAGTCAGTTGTTCGGCTCATTATGTTGGCCATTTTTATTGGCTTCCAAAGATTTGCAGCTCGGACCCAACTCTCAGATGCGGCCGTTGAAACAGAGACCCAAGCACGCATCCTCATCTCGAGCTGATTTCATCAGAAAATACATTTCGTTACCTGGAATTTTTTATGTTCCTCGGAGGGGGGGAAGGCCATGTGTTGTGGCAATTTTCATATATCTAAACAAAGGAAAGTTTCCCGCTCTCCGCTTATCTGGCCGCAAAATGCCATCTTAAGCCGGAGCCAACTCACCGATATTTGATTTTTTTTACGACTCCCACCCACAGAAGCACCCGCACTCAATCCTTTTCCAGCGATTTACTTTCGCTTAAAATAACAATTTCAAATTGGTTTTACTGCCCCGAGGTCGGGATTTTCTCCTCCAGCTCGCCTTGTGTTTATGTCGCCTCGCATTTTGATCGCTTTGCATAAGCGCCTTTCAGCAATTTGCTTTGCCTCTGACCATTTGCTATATGCGGCTTAAAGTGCCACGCCAACCGGCACCAGGCCTTCACCCGAGTCAAGTGCATTAGATTTGTCGGAAAAGCTGCACTCGAGGGGGTGAAAAATGGCGGAAGGGTGCTTCGTTCCGAAAACAAACTTTTCCACAGCAGACAATAATTGAAAATGCTCTCGGTGTGTGTGTGCGTGTGGGGCCAACTTTGTCTGCAGGCATTAAATTTATGTTAATTGAAATTTATGTGAGCTGACCGAACCAGCTCAAGCTCAAACAGGCAACATTTTTGAGAAAATGACCAATGGAAAATAGTGGCAAACTTTTCCTGACACTCGCATCGAGTCTTAAATGGCAAAAAAAAAAAAAAAATAATAATTAATTTAGTTAGCTATTTTCACCCCTTTCTCATTACACAATTGGATAATAATTTAAATCGAAATACAAATCAAAATCAAATTAAATTCGATGTGTTTTGGCCAATGGCAATTTGTGTGCAAATAAAATTGACTATTCTTACAAATTGAATGTGCAATTTAAATGTTCGCAATTCAATATAGAAAATTATATTTATTTTTTGGGACAAAAAGAATGCAGAGTGTAAAATTTATTAGAAATTAAATTAAATATGTTACATGATAAGGGCTGTAGAAATTTATTCGGCGGAACGAAGGAAAGATATTGAATCAATATTCCGTTTTCCTTAATATTTATTAAAGTTTTTGCAGATCAAGCATTCCGGCTTCGAACTAATAGCAACTTATAAATTAAAGTTTATTCCATTGACGAATGCATATTGAACACAATTTAGGGCATTCAGGAAGGTACAAAAGAAGAATTCCAGCACGAAAGGGCAGCCACATACCTGCTGTATGCTCATTATTTGATTCCTGATCGGTTGAGCTCTTAATTGTATGTCAAAGCAGGTTTGCTGCATGTATACAAATATTTAAACATTAAATTAAAAAATAAATTAAATTTACAAACCTCTTTTTTCAAGTCTTGCTCTGTCCAGACTCCTGGACATCCCGAATAGCGCAAATCGATAAACAATAGCTGCAGGCTCAAGAATCTCTCCAGCTGGGCCAAGCGATCGTTGCACAGACCGATGAGAAGAATCCTCAGCAAGGGGGTCAGACTACCGCCCAGCTGTTCCCGGAGAAAGCTTTGCCACTTTTCGAGTGCATCCATTCGGTCTATATAGAGGACGCAGTATATGACGGTTGCCCAGTGGGCCACAAGGACCACGATGTTGGAGAAGAGCATGTTGGCCACTGGAAGCCACAGCACCATAATGTTCTGGTGACCGTTGCTGACCCTTGAGTAAAGGCGAAACAAGTGCTGCAGCTGCTGACGTTGCTGCCAAGTCGGCAATCCCTCCTGGTGGTAGCCCTGCGGCGGTTTTAGTTTTATTCAAAGTAACAGTTAATTTATTTTACTAATTAATGTAGAGCTCACCTGCGAAAAGCGATTGAATGATGCCATCCAGGATAAAAGTAACAGCTGGTATGCGATATACGCGTTGTAGAACACAGCTAGCAGTATCGTATGAAGCGCCAAGATAAACATCTTATCGTAAAGATAGTCGGCCATCTGCAGAACGGTCAGACCAAACTGCACCAAAAAAATGATTAGCAGGGCAGGTCCATCTATTGGAAGGAGTCCAAAGGTCTCCTTAATCATGGACATCATGCGGATCACCTCATTGACTGAAAGCACAAGGGACCTGTTCCAGGACAGGCTACGCAGCCAGTAATACAGACGGCCGATATTCCAAATAGCAATCTGGAAAATTAGTGCCTGCACCAGGTCCTCAAAAAGGCGTTTTGGATGGTCAAAGTCCACCGAGGATATAGAAAACAATGGAAAACACGCTATACAGATATATAGCAAGCCAAAATTGTCGGCGCACATTGCCGATATCTTCAGGACCAGAGCAATCCTCTTAGTCCACATATTGCGGGGTTGAATAATCATCATTCCGGTAGGATGGTCGTACTTTATCTGTCCGACTACGAAGCTGCGATACAGGATATAGCTGCTCCATCCGATGCCCAAGACAGACCATCGCAGCAGACGCGATCTCCACTTCCTACATGAAGCTCTCCGAGTCGACCCATACTTCTCTTCAGGCATACTCAAACCAACTAAAAATGGTGAGTGTGGTATGTGGGAAAATGGGGTGAAAATACGGTGGGAATGGCAACTAATGGCCGGTTATGTAGCATTATCAGCAACATGGCAACTTGACATTAGTCCAAATTATGTATTAATATGGAATGAGAAAAGATGTTTAGTTCGGCACCCCATTTGTTGTTATTTGTCATTATTATAGGTCACAGACCTACATGTCTTATGTTTGAATGTTTTATGTTATACACATCCAGTAACGTTTATACAACGGAAAAGGCCGGGTCACGGACTATAAACTAAAATGATTCACAAGCTTAGCGAAGGAGTTGCGTTAAAGAATATATATGGTCCAGGAAATGCCTTACTAAAACCATCGTAGGACTTCTGAATCTGCATGTTCGTCTTCATGGCATTCAGATTTAAACTAGCAGGAATCATACCGAGGAGGATACACATACGGACCTGAAAAAAGGTATTAATTATCCTGCATCAAACCCAATTAAGCTTCATTGAAAGCACTTCAAATAGACGGAATATGTATATATCTGTCACCAGACGTTAGTTTAGACTTATTTCAAAGTATTTATTAAACTTTCCGTACTCCTAAGTACCAGCAAAATACTTTACATTTATTATTCATTTATGTTTACATTAAAACTAAGTCTGTTTTGAAAGTCTAGGCGTCTTCCAATGGAAATGCCATACTGCACATAACTTAGAGCATTCACCAGTACGCAGAAAACTAATTTCAAGGCGAAAGGGCTATCGCATATCTGGTGTTTGCACATTATAGGATTCCTGATGGGTTGGGCTCTCAGCTGTAGATCGAAACAAGTTTGCTAAGGATTGAATAAAATTTAGAAAATTTGTAATGAAGTCAGCTTGAGTTGAGTAGATACCAGAATCGTGAGCTCAGTGGCGAAACTCTGCGATCTCTCACCGTTGACCAAGAGCCTCAAATCGATGAGCAGGAGCTGCAGGCTCAGGCGTCTATCTAGCTGGACCAATCAATCGTTGCACAAACCAATGAGAAGAATCCTTAAAAGTAGGCCTAATCCACCGCCCAAGTGTCGCTGGACAACCCAATTCCACTTCCCGGCCGCGTCTAAGTCGTGGTTATACAGAACGATGTTGATGATAGCGGCCCAGTGGCCCACCATTGTTACAACGTTGGAGAAGAGCACACTGGCCACTGGCAGCCAGAGGACAATGATGTCCTTGTGCCCATTGCTGATCCTTGAATACAAGTGAAGAAGCTGGCGGATTTTCTTGCGTTGCTGAAGGATAGGTATGCCCATCATACGGTGGCCCTGGAAATAGAAAGACGCTCCTTATATAAGCAAAAGGTATTTTGTTACTTTAGTTACACACCTCAAAGAAGCGATTGAATGAGGCGATCCAGGATAGCAACAGAAAAAGGTAAGCTACGTAGGCGTTATAAAGCATTTCTTGCAGAAGGATATCGACGACTAATAAGTTCATCTGTCGGCGGATAAGGTTGACAATCTCTAGTAGTGTCAATTCTAAGGCAAGCACGTAAATAATCAATAGGACGAATCCCTCCAAGCGAAGAGGTCCCGAAGTGCCCTCAACCGAAGATACTAAATGATTAACTTTATTCACCAAACGCACAAAGGACCGATTCCAGGACAGGCTACGTAGCCAGGTATATACGCGGTAGATGTTCCAAAATGTTATGTACATGGCAACCGCTTCAATCAATAATTCCAGGAACAGCTTTTACCTGGCGCGTTTTGGGCTTACAAATAATGGCTATAACCCTACCAAAAAGTATTGCACCCCAAAATATTGATAAATAAACAAAAGCACTTTCAGGAACAGAGCAATTCGTATCGTCAAGGTATTTCGAGGCCGGATGACCATCGCTCCGCTTTTCGGATCGTACTTTATCTGTCCGACGACAAAGCTGCGATAAAGGATATATGTTGACCAGCAGATGCACAACA
>JAEIIL010004364.1:0-11841 GCA_018905715.1 Drosophila lini | reverse complement strand
ATTCATGAAAACCTTTTCTTAATTCCAGAAAAATTTTCTTAGTTTAAGGGCGTTTTTTTTTTATGGCGATTTTTCTTAAATCTAGAAAAATATTTTTATGAGTGCATCTATTAAGTTATTTCATTTAAGACTTACTTTCTGTACTCAAAAATCTCTTATAAAATACATACTTAATTTAAAGCATTACCTTTTTTTAATTTTTAAAATTTAAGAACATTCCAAATTCGTTCTTAAACAACAAGAAAACACCTTCCTTCCGCCTTCCTTTATTTTTATGTTGCTGCATCTTGGTATTTTGCTTCATACCTGGGCTATAAAAAGGGTTAAAGGTTACAAAATGCCACGCATACAAATGCCAGCGTACAACTGTTGCATGTACGTGTATATACAGGTGAACATGTGAGTGTGTGTGTGAGAACTTTTGATAAATGCAGATTTTATTGTAATTCGATATCAATTTGTGGGTGTGTGGGCAGGGACAAACTGGGGGCAAGGCAATCGGTGGGCGCCCTGCCAATATCCAATATTGATATTGATACACACTTTTTATGGCAAACATTTAAACTGCCCAAGGGGGCGTATTAAAGCGAAATTCAAAACGCAGTGATTATTGAAAAAAAGGCAAAACAGTTTAAGGCAACACTCCAGCCATTTATCCTTTTTCCAGCCATTTTGCGCATTAATCAGGCAGCTACGGCAGGCAAATTACAACAGTTTTTGTTACGAAATGTTGCCATTTAATTTAATGAGACATCATTATGCCAAAACTTTAATCCCATCATCGCAGAAGAAAGAAGCAGCAGCAGCAGCAGCAGCCTTTTGAAAAAATTGTAATTATTGAGATACCGTTTTTTGGTTTGCAGACAGGTGCACTGGGAGAATATTAATGATGTGCAAAATAATGTGGTGATAATTTCCATTACAATTTGATTTCTTTAAATTATTTACAATATTTTTAAAATTTTAAAATTAAAAGCATCTCTGTAGCCATTTAAAATGTATTTTAAATTAATTAGATCAAATTATTTAAACAAAAAAAAAATAAATAAATAAAGTTGATATATAAAAGATTGATTAATTACCTCCCTTTTCCAAAACTAATTTTCAAATAACACATTTAAGCTTACCTTCTAGGATCGGTCTAAATTATGTAATTAGCTTTTTCCAAACCAATTAACAATTTTGTGCAAGTGTGTAAAGTCAGGGCGTGCTGGGCGTGCCGTGTGTTAATGATGTTTGGCAACTTCAACTCCGCACACACCCACAACCAAGCACACACACAGCCGCAAACGCCCAGAAGGACACCTTTAGCATCCAATTAGCGGCAAAACGAGTTTCAGGATCTCTCACATGTTCGCCATCCATCTTGCATCCCTTTCACTCGCTCCTTCGCACTCACTCCAATTCTAACAAGCACTCGAATCGCTCTTTTTTCACACGGCAAACGCAATTCACATATGTTTCGTGTGTGTGTTTGTTTGCATACTCGTCTGTGTGTGTATGTGTAGTAGTAGTAGTAGTAGTTTTCAATCCCACTCACACACACTCATATCCCCTGAGCTTTTGTGCGGCAAACAAACAAGCAACAACAAACAGGTAGCGTGGTAAAAAAAATTAAAAATGGCAACACTTTAACTTTTGAACGGCGCCTCACCCACAGTTTCCCCTTTTCCGGCTTGCCGCTTGCCTCCTCTTTTTACCTGCCTTTTTTTCAAATGCGTATTTTTTAACCGAGATTATTTTTGTTTGCGTTTTTCACTCGAAAAAAATTGTGCCTGGAACATTCTTGCTAAAACTTTAATTAAAAATGAAAGATACATTTTTTTCGTGTATATGCAGAGGCAACAGTGCGTATACCTTATATTCTTTGTTAGAGTATGCATAACACATACGCACTGTTGGCACATTAGAACCTTAAAATTCGTATTTTGTTATTCATATTTTGACATCCCTTTTACGAAGAGGGTTAATTTAAATTAAGTTAATTTGTTTAAAGATACTAAAATTAAATGCCGTTTTATAAGGAAAAAACTTTGTATATCTCAGATCACGCTCAGCTTTAATAGTTACATTTCCCTAAAACATACTTTGAATATAAATAAGAATTTTGGTGAATTTGGTTACGACTTCTTTCAGTGTAATCTTTTTTTCGCATGAGTATAACTTTTGCATTAATACTCGCTATGGCATAAAAAAGGAGTAACAAAACAAAAACTGGTTGCATAGTGCATATGGCGAGGCAGAGTCAACAAGCGTAAGGTAAGGTTGGCGGGATTCACCAGATTCCAATTAAGTTTTTAAATTTTCAGCAGACAAGCTTATGAATGATGACGTTCATTTGGAAGAGATGGCAGCCCGCCTGGCAAATTTCCAAAAGAATTTTCCTTTCTTTTCCGGAAATGTGCTAATCATTTTCATTTACACAGCGAACCGGCCAAGAGAAAACGAAACGGTGAACGATGAAACACAAGAAAACAAGAGGCTCCTTGAGCCTCCCCCCCATATTTTCGCCCATTTTCCCAGGCCCTCTTTCAAGGACCTTTCCACATGCATTCCCAAGTAGTTGAACATGGTAGTGCCATTATGGGAAGTAATAAACAAGAAATGGAATAACTAAATTGTTCGGATAGAATTGCAGATGCTCTTTGTCCTTGCCCTGTGATTAGCATTTAGCAGAGAACAAAAGATAGAGAAATAAACATTTTCTTAAAGAAATGCAACAGGGAATTTTTAAAATAACTTGTTACATTTTAATTATAAGTTAATTAGGTAAAACCTTTTTTTACTTTATATTTTCTAGTTAGTAAATCTTTCTAAGAAAAGTTCAACAGCAATAAGCACCACCCAAAAATTATTCATAATAAATTATTAATTTTAAACAAAAGAAGTTGGCAGCCCCAAACGGGAGCCGACAAAATTATTTCTTACATCTGTTCTAGAAGCTCCAAGCCACAAACAGTGGAGCCCACATTTTGGCTTACTGAAAATTTTGATTTCCGCCAAAATCCATCGAAACAAAAAATAATTTACTAAATACTAAGTTGTATTTTTTTTAACATTCATTTAAATGACACATAAATCCAAGTAAATAAATAAATACTGTGTGCACATAAAAAATAAATTAAAAACGGAAATCAAATGAAGGATCAATTTAACTTGACTTCCCAAAAAACCGAAAGATTAAGCGAATTAAACCAAACAAATCTAAAGCTCTTTTTAAAAGCTCCGATTTGTTTGTTAATTGGTTCCGATAAACTAGTTCATTAATCAAATTTTGATTTGGACCAAAAATATACAACATTTTGTATTATTTTTAAAACCAATACAATTTAAAATGTACATTAATTATGTAAACCCGATAAAGTATTCGATATATATATCCAGAAAATATATCTATCTGAACATCTGAACAGTACAACGAAAATAGGCTTTATAAAAAAGTTGAATTTATTTTAAAAACTTTAAAGACTTCAATTAATACACCTCAGCGCCCACTTCTTTGGGAATATAAATATGCAAAAAACATTTTGGGCAAGTCTTTCATCAATAATTTTCTATTTTCTAATATTTTGTTGGAACAGAAATAAACTCATTTGGTGAAGCCATTAACAATTTTTACCAAACCACTTTTGAATTGAAACCACCATTGAAGAATGGCGCCTTTTTAAAATATAATGGCGGTAGGACGCCATTAGGAAGGCCATTCTTCGTTTGGATTTGGTGTCAGAGATGGAGCATTCCGAAAGTAAAGCTTCAAACGAAAGCCCGCCAAAATTCTCACTCACAGCTGTTCAGAATACTTGCTGCCAGCTGATTTACAAGCTCCAAGCCAAAAGCAGAGGGCGCCAGCCAGGCTTTTCGACGCCAAGCAAACAAAAAGCATACGAGTGAGAATGCTCAAGTTGAAATAAAACAGAAAATAAACAACAATACGCATGTTCCCAGTTTGACCTTCGCACAAGGTGACTGGGGCACACAGAGAGAAAGAGTAGGAGAGAGAGGTAGCCGTAAAGGAGGAACCACTAGGGAGAAGGCGGTACTCTGAGAGGGATTAATGCAGGCGGGAGAGCGTGATAGAGGGACAGTAGAAATATCATTTTGTTGCAGTGCAAGGAGACTCATCACCCAGCAGAAAGCTGATAAGAAACGCTCCCTCCACTTCGCTTGTTGTTTACAAGAGAGCCGCAGACAGAGAGAGTGCAAAGAAAGCGAAGAACGAAGAAGAGGGAGCCGAAAGCTCGAGGAAAAAGCTCCGGGAAGTATAATGCACAGCGCGGCGTGAGAATAATTCCGGATTTTGCAGTGAACGGTCGTCTGGGTTGTGTCTCCTCTTCGCATTCGCATTCGCCTTTCGCATCTCATACACACGCGCGCCCACGCAACGCAGCGGAATCAGAGTAGCAATACATACATACATACAATAGAGAAGAGTGAGAGGATATTATAACTAGGACAACGCCATGTCGAAACCCCAATCGGACGCGGATCGGCGCAAGCAGATCTCGGTGCGCGGCATCGCGGAGGTGGGCAATGTGACCGAGGTGAAGAAGAACTTCAATCGCCACCTGCACTACACGCTCGTCAAGGATCGTAATGTGTCCACGCTGCGCGACTACTACTTCGCCCTGGCCAACACCGTCAAGGACAACATGGTGGGCCGGTGGATTCGCACACAGCAGCACTACTACGAGAAGGATCCCAAGGTGAGTTCAATTGGAGTGGCGGCGCGACGGCGGGCGGCAGCCCCCACCCGCTTATTGATTTTACCCAGGGTCACCTACTCCGTGGAAATTTCCAAAAAAGCATAAAAAAAAGTTCCCTAACCTTACTTTCTCTGAGCCTTCAATATCCCGTAGGGATTTTTACCTGTTATAGTTATTATTTGCAGTAGATTTCGGGTAAATCTTCAGTTTCTGTAAATGCAAGCCCCGTACATATATTATATACCTTGCAGATATATTATTTTCATTAAATAACTTCCTTGCAATAAACCATCAAATGTATATCCTAGGTTTAGGGTAACTCGTCTATGTCATTACCCTCCTCTGCAAACTTCAATTAAAAATTTGGATAAGTAAAATATTTTTCCTACTTTTTTTTTTTGCTATTACGACATTTTTTCGGCCTTTCCATTCCCTGTCTTTACCATCTCTCTCTCTTGCTCTCTCTCTTCGATGGTTTATTCTGCACTTTTTGCATTTTCGGTTTTTATTGCTTTCCCACGCTTTTGTGTTTTGCTTCGTTTTCTTTAATTGCTTGCAAATTAAAGAAAAGCAAAAATGCATTGGGATCAATGCCAAAAACGTGAGAAAAAAACAACTTAAAAATGTCTGAAACTTTCACTGCAACAAATTAAAATGGGTGTAATAAAAAAAATGTGCTAAAAAGCCGGCGATTTTTTTACCCCTGAATTTCCCTCCCATTTGAGATTTTCCCCCTCACCGCCAGCTGACGAAGCAACAACAGCGTATAAATAGCCACTCGAACAGCAGCTGTCGCAGAGCTACTTATGTATATATCTAAACATATTTATGACTTTTAAATAAATACAATCCCTCTATTAGAAAAAAGAGGAGGATTAACTTGTTCGTATATCATGAATTAAAAAAAAAAAAGAGTCCTAAATAATGTTTAAGCATTATTTCTTGGTAATTTTTAAATAACAAAAATTAGGGATAGATTAGCTTAATTAATCAAATTTATCTTACTAAAAATATTGACCAAATATATTTAAAGCCATATCAAAATAATCTCTAAACAAAGTCGAATACATCTCTCAAAGAAACTAAATTAATTCCACATGACCTTAATTTTTTCCGTGTAATATTCTTGGCTGTCCCAATTTTCTCAAATATTACCCAAGAAAATGCAACTTAAGTAAGTCAAGTGTGTGCGGCATTCTCGACGGCAAACACATCAATTACCTCCCCCTTGGCCCTCGTCGAGCGAGTGTATCCATCAGATACACAATATATGTACATATACTGACAAATACTTAAACCCAAAGTCGAAGCCAACCTAGCACGTGCCCAAAGCGTGAGCTTTTCATTAGCAAAATTTTCGCAGCATCGGTAGAGAAACTAAACATTTTTGTCCTTGCTGAATGTCAGCTTAAATCACTTTCAATTTCTATGCCCACCCAGCAGACTCAACCACGAATGTTTCTATTAATTTCCCATTGACCACGAGCAATTCCAAGCTGCCGTATATGTAGACTTTTTCGGTCATAAATATTTTCAATTTAACTAATTTGTGGAAACTGCCGCAGTGGCGGCCAAAAAAAAAAAAAAGCACTACCGACACACATCTTTTCAAGGTCAATCAAAGGTTATTAACAACAACTGACAAAAATATCAAAAGGAAAATTTTCCCCCATTTTTATTTTATTTTCCGCTCACTTATACTCTCTCTGGGGTTTTATTTTGGCTGCCGTTTCAGTTATATATATATTTTCTTGGCTTGTTCAGGTTGTGGAACTTTTATGTGTCCCATTAAATATGTAGGCCCGATTCTGTTTAGTTGTCCCCTCGCATGCAATTAGCTCACGCAACCATCTGAAAGCCGAGAGAGAGAAAAAATGGAGATATATATATTTCATTTGTATCGGAGACTTCGATTGTATCTCGCAGATACTCAAACAGCTGTTGTTATGCGTAGCCGAGTAGTTAGAGTTAATTGAAGCCTACTTGGCGACCCTTCGGCTCTGTAGCAATTTATGCAAATTGAAGAAAGTTGAGCGGGGCATAATAGAGTTATTTATTTATTTTTCCTTGTAATTTTCCGCAATTGAAGCTTTCCTTTGACAAGCAAATCAGCCTGACTAAAACGAAAGTACAATGCTTGGTGACTTATTGCCGCCACATAGAAACCCAATTAAATGCGTTCAATGACTATCACATTTCCAACTTCCTATGCACCAATGCAGTCCAATCAATTGATTGCATATACAGGTGAAAAACAATAAACAATAAAAGCAAACAAATATCAGACCGGCCGTTTTGTTGTCGAGGCCTCGTCGTTGTTCATTATCAAAGCCGCAAAAAAATATAAAAACAACAAATGTCTGGGGTCTTAATTCAGGTTTGGATTTGGTCAGAACGTTCGGCGAGAGACCCTACACACCAGAATTCGAACAGCTGGGAAAAGAAATATCACAACCGGCAGTTGAATGACTCGAAAAGCTTTTTATTGGGGCTAAAAGATTACTCATGGTTTGTTGTGGGGCTCCATCCAGGCATCCATCCATCCGATTAGATAAGCTAACTAGGTTATTAACATTATTTTTTGGGGTGCCGGGGAAAAGGTCATGCTTAGAATCATTTTTGATACATTCTGGTAATCCCAAAATTGATTATCGGGATTTTTATTATCATGCTTTCATTTTTAGATTGGGTATATGGTATATAAGATAGATTATATAGTAAAGTACATGAAATATTATAAATGAAAATAATGTTTCTTAAAGTATTAACCAGTTAATTTCCACATAGTTAAGACATCAATAACTCTTTAAAAATCTTTCTTACCAACACAACCCTCTCTATCTAAATTAATAGTTATAATTTCCCCCATTACCTAATACAGCATATCTTATCTGCTAATAGTTGGCGAAATAATCGAAAATAATGCCGCTATAGTGGCGCCTTAACCCCTTTCACCTACAAATATGCACACAGAGACACGCTCGCCAAACATTCCGCACTAATTAGCTATAGTTTTTCCACCGGATCACATAGCATCAGACAACTGGAATCAGCATGCGCCGATGGTATGCGTTTTGAGTTGGAGATTACATGGGATGTTGATAAGGATTAAGCATACCTTGGAGCCATTAGCTATTCACCGGCGACACTGTCGGCGATGTTGTCGTCAATGGATGATCGGTGATCCGTGATCGGCGATTAACGATCGATGATCAGCCCAGCATTGGGGCGGAGATAGTGATCCCGATTCCGGAGCCAGATCCATGCTCTGCCATGATGTTTGCCCAGCATGCAAAGTGCAGCCTGCAATCGGTTGTTGCCGGGCTATAGCCATAAACAACAATAAATGCCCTCGTAACATCGATCGGTCGAGTCGCTGATTATGAATGCCTTCCTCTATTTATAGTTCCCCAGTTGGGTTGCCCTGAAATTAGCTAACGATTCCTGGGCTGATAAGAGGGGGCACTGGGTGACCTTCTGGCCAAGCATAACTGGGCTAGCGCCTCCTTATCGGGCCTACCTGGGTGAGCGGGGAACCGGGTGTGCAGTGTACAGTTGAGCCTTGCACTTGGCCGATCATTACGAGAATTTCAAGACCAAACTGGTTTGGTAGTGAGCTTTATGATCACCGCTCTCTTAAGCTGAGCGATTAATGCTCTTCAAACACTTGGATTATGCTCTTCGAAGCGTGATATATTTTGATATTAAGCTAACGATGGGATTTTTTAAAGAATATTTAATTAAAATACTTAAACATAAAGCCTGGATTTTTCAAGTTCATTAAAAGTATTTAGAATGCCAGCTTCACCTTTTTGGGTCTTTAAATGCCTTTCTTAATTTAACTATAATTATTCACTTGTTAAATAAGCTATTAATATTTTTATTAGTAAAAATTATTAATATCTTAAGAGCTATTTCTAGTATTTATATTTATTTTATCGACATTTGTCTTCCCTTTTTTCTGTTCACCATTTTTAGACATGTTTGATAGCTCATCATAATTTGTAATTCAATTCCTTGAATTTCAACACAAAATAGGACACTCCTGTACCTCATCCTTCCTTCAATTCATCAAAAAATCCAATTAACTAATGATTTCCCTTCTCCCATTATCATTCAGCGCGTCTACTACCTGTCGCTTGAGTACTACATGGGTCGCTCCCTGACCAACACCATGATCAACTTGGGCATCCAGAGTGAGTGCGAGGAGGCCATGTACCAGCTGGGTCTGGACATTGAGAATCTGGAGGAGATGGAGGAGGATGCTGGTTTGGGCAACGGCGGTCTGGGTCGCCTGGCCGCCTGTTTCCTGGACTCGATGGCCACCCTTGGCCTGGCTGCCTATGGCTATGGCATCCGTTATGAGTACGGCATCTTCGCCCAGAAGATCAAGAACGGTGAGCAGGTGGAGGAGCCCGATGACTGGCTGCGTTATGGCAATCCCTGGGAGAAGGCCCGTCCAGAGTTCATGCTGCCTATCAACTTCTACGGTCGTGTGATCGACACACCTGAGGGCAAGAAGTGGGTGGATACCCAGAGAGTGTTCGCCATGCCCTACGACAATCCCATTCCCGGATACGGCAACAACCATGTGAACACGCTGCGTCTGTGGTCCGCCAAGTCGCCCATTGACTTCAACCTGAAGTTCTGTAAGTAACTGTAAAACCCCCTTTGATGGAGAACCTAAGTCTAACGTTCCTATTCACTCCTCCAGTCAACGATGGTGACTACATTCAGGCCGTGCTGGACCGTAATCTGGCTGAGAACATCTCCCGTGTGCTGTACCCCAACGACAACTTCTTCGAGGGCAAGGAGCTGCGTCTGAAGCAGGAGTACTTCATGTGCGCCGCCACCCTGCAGGACATCATCCGTCGCTACAAGGCCTCGAAGTTCGGATCGCGGGAGGCAGTACGCAACTCCTTCGATCACTTCCCAGACAAGGTGGCCATCCAGCTGAACGACACCCATCCGTCGCTGGCCATCCCTGAGCTGATGCGCATCCTCGTCGACGAGGAGCACCTGGACTGGGAGAAGGCCTGGGACATCACAACCAGGAGCTGTGCCTACACCAACCACACCGTGCTGCCAGAGGCTCTGGAACGCTGGCCGGTGTCCATGCTGGAGTCGATCCTGCCCCGTCACCTGCAGATCATCTACCACATCAACTTCCTGCACATGGAGAATGTGAAGAAGAAGTTCCCCGAGGACCTGGACCGCATGCGTCGCATGTCCCTGGTGGAGGAGGATGGCGAGAAACGCATCAACATGGCCCATCTGTCGATTGTGGGCTCCCATGCCGTCAATGGCGTGGCTGCCATCCACTCGCAGATCCTGAAGGACTCGCTCTTCCACGACTTCTACGAAATGGATCCCAAGAAGTTCCAGAACAAGACCAACGGCATCACTCCCCGTCGTTGGTTGCTGCTCTGCAACCCCGGACTCTCCGATCTGATTGCCGAGAAGATCGGCGATGAGTGGCCAGTCCATCTGGATCAGTTGGTTGCCCTAAAGAAGTGGGCCAAGGACCCGAACTTCCAGCGCAACGTGGCCCGCGTCAAGCAGGAGAACAAGCTGAAGTTGGCCGCCATCCTGGAGAAGGACTACGGCGTCAAGGTGAACCCATCCTCCATGTTCGACATCCAGGTGAAGCGCATCCACGAGTACAAGCGCCAGCTGCTGAACTGCCTGCACATCATCACCCTGTACAACAGGATTAAGAAGGATCCCACAGCCAACTTCACGCCAAGGACAATCATGATCGGCGGAAAGGCTGCTCCTGGCTACTACGTGGCCAAGCAGATCATCAAGCTCATCTGCGCCGTGGGCAATGTGGTCAACAATGATCCCATCGTTGGCGACAAGCTGAAGGTCATCTTCCTGGAGAACTACCGCGTTACCCTCGCCGAGAAGATCATGCCCGCCGCTGATCTATCCGAGCAAATCTCTACCGCCGGCACAGAGGCCTCCGGTACCGGCAACATGAAGTTCCAGCTGAACGGTGCCCTCACCATCGGCACCTTGGATGGCGCCAATGTGGAAATGGCCGAGGAGATGGGCCTGGACAACATCTTCATCTTCGGCATGACCGTCGATGAGGTGGAGGCGCTCAAGAAGAAGGGCTACAACGCCAACGACTACTACAGCACCAACCCGGAGGTCAAGCAGGTGATCGACCAGATCCAGGGTGGCTTCTTCAGCCCCGGCAATCCCAACGAATTCAAGAACATTGCCGACATTCTGCTCAAGTACGATCACTACTACTTGCTGGCCGACTACGAGGCGTACATCAAGGCCCAGGATCTGGTCTCCAAGACCTACCAGGTGAGTGTCTGTGAACTGGAGTTTTCTTTGCACTTTTGGCTAAACCTTTACTTCAATCTGATTATTTGCAGAACCAAGCCAAGTGGCTGGAGATGTCCATCAACAATATTGCGTCCAGCGGCAAGTTCTCGTCGGATCGCACCATCGCCGAGTATGCCCGCGAGATCTGGGGCGTGGAGCCCACCTGGGAGAAGCTGCCGGCGCCGGAGGATCAGCCACAGAACTAAATCAATTAACACACATTTTCGGATATTATTTTATTATTTATGTGATTTGGCTTTTGTCAAAGTCAAAGTCCCATTTTAGGCGCCAAAAGCAACAACAACTAAAACTAACCAATTAATCGGAATTGTTAATATTTTATTTAATAAAAATCAAAGATAAACAATTCAAGCAAATAGTTCTCTCATCACTGTGGAAGCGAAGCAGCTGCAAGCCAAGACGGTACCTACCTAAAAAAGACCTCAGGAACACTTTCAAAGTAAACAAATTACAAAAGAAAAAAAAACAAGACAAAGAATAAAAATTAATAGAAAAGTTATAAAATAAACGTTAGTGGCAAGCTTGTTAATAGATATCGGATATGCGTGTTTCAAATCGAGATTAAACCTCAAGTTCAACTGTTAAATGTAACAAATTAATTTAAATTGAATAAAATTTGATTCGAAATAAAAGTATATGTTTTCTATTTGGGTTTTGGGGTGGTCTTTATAAAAAAAAATTGTAAACCAATATAATAAAATAATTAAATTCCATATTTTCTAAACTCTTATATTATACACATTTTTATTTTGTACTTAAAACTAAATGAAAATTC
>JAEIIL010004362.1:0-16245 GCA_018905715.1 Drosophila lini | reverse complement strand
AATTATTTATTTAAAATAGGAATATACAGCTTGCTCTACAACAAAATCTACATCTTACACAAGACAACTAACAGGTTTTTTATTTTTAATTACATAATCTTTATAATCTTTATATATAATATATATCAAGTGCAATTACCCTGGGAACTTCGATGCAACTCCCCTCAACCAAGCTGTTGGCTCAAGTCAAATGAGTATGTCACACATGACGTATGCGCAATTAATTTATGCCCATAAATTCATAGCGAATATACAACAAAATGTCACGCGGCGCGGATAAATGCGTTCTTATGCACATACGAGGATATGTATGTATATTGGGTCCATCATTTTAAGAGCCCATATTGCAGGACGATTACGACTTAAGCAATTGCGGAAAGGGAACAAGGCGAACAGGCGAGAGTTATTGAAATGAAATGCTCGCAATATGGCCAATAAAAAAATATGCGGGAAATAAACGAACGCTTAACTCGAGCCGGGCAGCGAGCACTTGGCGAAAAATGTTTGCCAACCAATATCAATGTATATATATATAGTACGCCGAGTATGCATATGTGCAAGTTAAATGCAGGCCACACACACGTACACAACACTCACACCCGAAGTTCATCTGGCGCTGCAGGCTCTCAAAGAATGATAAATGAGCGTAAGAGTTAAATGCCGGCAAAAGAAACGGGCCCAGGCTCAGGCTCAGAGCAAACGACCGCCATTAAAGCTATTTTACGGTCAGCGTATGCAGCCAACTAATCGGACTCGAAGAGGGGACACCCTGCTATTTGAAGACTAAATGTTAATTCATTTTTAGCGAATATCAAAGGCTTCAATATTTTAAAAAATATTACAATACGACATGGTTTCTTTGGTATTTAATTATATATGTATCATATTTTAAATGTTGTTTCCGCCATAAAAAAGAACTTAAAAAGCACTACTAATATAATATACGGTTTATAACAACACTGTGTATTCTGTACTATAACATAGCTTCTTACTCAGAGTTAACAATAACAAATCTAATAACTAGAAAACTCAGCAACGCATTTAAAAAATATTAAAAATGAAACATATTCAATACCTTTTTTTCAAACTGATAGCGTCCCTTGAAATAAAATTAAAAATAAATAAGAGCGAATTTAATATAAGGACCAACTCCTTCCTGGCCGTGTGTAATTGAGCCACGAAACGAATGCGGAGGCACCATTCCAGTCGCGCTCCATTGTCCACGGTTCCGATGTAATTGCCGATTTAAATACTCTCCCCTCTTTCGAGGCGATCCTTTCATGCCTTGCCATATTTCCTTGCCCGGTGATTGATGGCAGGGGATGGAGCTGAAGGGCCAAGACAGTCGCCGCCATATGCCGTGTGGCATATGCTGCAGTCCGTATTCCATATGCTAAGCAGCTTACCCGAATGCCAAGACACGCATAAGGAGCTCAAATTAAATTTTTCTGCTTCGCCCCGCTTTTGTTTTCTCTCTGGCCAAAGAAAAACTTTGCTTGCTTATGAGAAATTGCCAGAGCTGCAGCCAAACATGAAAATGAATTTTTCAACATGCTCTCCTTAAGCTGTCTTAAACAGCCAGGATAACACTCTGGGAAACGGGGATACAGTCGCACCCATATGTGTATGCGCTGGGGGAGCTAATAAATAATTGTCTGGTTAGCGGGAGACAAAAGGCGGTGCCAACCAGTGGATGGGTTGAAGAAGTCGGAACACCATCTTTGCACAAATAAGTACAAATAAATCATGTCTCCTCAAGTCTTCCCCCTTTTACTCTGCAAACACCGACACTGTGTGGTGGAAATTAACGTCTTAAAGGGGAAGAAGCTAACAGAGTTCTGGGAAAAATGCAAAGGAAGAAAATACGCCTTACATGGGATTGCCAAAATTGCTAAAAAGGTAATTAAAAATAAATATATTTCACATATTTTTGATTGCTCAGCTTAAACAGCAAATAAAACGCGTTCAGTACATATTTTCAGGCCTCATTTAAAACTTAAATATTCGTCCAGTAAACACCATTGGAATTGCGGCAATAAAATCATTTTATTCGTTTCAAAGGTAACCCCCTTCAGTGCCAAATAGAGCCGCAATTAACGGCAATTGTTTGCCATAATCTGAGATAGTCTTGAACAAAGGGTTAATTAAACAGTTACGTTCTGATTGTCTGCAATTCGAAACGCAAACACGGATGGGCATACAAATAGACTCTGTCTTAACTTGGTTTCATATGAAAACAATCGCGTTAATTTATAATCCTTTCAGCCGGCTAAATTGAATTCAGGATTAAGAGCCGGGCACTTAAAGGAACTTAATTAAGTTATCTCGAAAAACATCAGAATTCTTTAGTTCAATGAAGTCATAAGCCGGAGCAGAGGGAGGAATATTAAAGCCACCTAAATAGAAGAAGAGTAAGATGCACTAAGGGTAAAAGCGCTTATGAATAAATCTTGTGAATGACGGAAATAAATTCGTGTTGCTCTTTTTTTACACTTTTACCTTAGCCTAAAGGCAAAAGACCTGCTTAATCCGTGATTTGCTCCCTCTTCGTACTTAGTTCCTGCCCAACATACTTAGGTATATATGTTATGGCTGTTCATTTAGCAAGTCCAGTGGATTCCATCAACTTTAATTGAATAATTCAGGGGCTTCTGCCAGGAAATGCTGCACTACTACACACATTACCGAGACAGTGGTTAGTTCACAACCGATTTATAACCAGGGCCAGGCAGTAGCAACAATACTTAATGAGATATTTTATCTAAGCATTAGCCATAACACCTATGAGAGCTGCTACCAGAGACAAGAGCAACTGCTCCTTCGGGAGGACCTTCAGGAAGCTAAGAAGTTATCGCAGCAGGACACTGGGAAAAATAACACCTTAACAATGAGTGTTATTTAAAAGGTTGTATATATATATATTTTGATTATGGGTAACAGGTATGTACTATTTGATAATTGCAAAATATAAATTCAAATTAAATATAAAACAAGATGTCTATCTGGTTTATTCTAGTGTCCCTAGGAGTCTAAGGACCTCTGGAAACACCCACTCAAGCAACAAGCAGAGCCTATTTGGCTGTGTGGGTGTTTTTAGCAAATTAGGTTAACAAACTAATAGATACACATACATGTATGTGTGCGTACTTGAGGGGTGTTTGTGTGGGAGCAATCGGCCGGCAACAACTACAACTTCATTAGCTAATTCGATGCGGAACGGAGGTGAGAAAGGGCCGGGAGGGATGTCGGGAGGTGCGGTCCCAGTCGTATGCCAATAAACACAATTTTACGCTAATTGGGTAACAAATATAATTGCCAAGAGCAGCGTAATAAACCACAGACAAACACACAGGCCCACTCACACACACATAGGCGCGCGCACACACCGCACTTGGTACATACGTGCATAAATATCGCAATTGGAGAAGCATTCGGTCCTGCAACTGTTGATACAGAGGCTGCCGCCAGGGAGAAGGCATCGGGATTGGTCTATGAGGGCAGGAGATCAGGAGACCAATCGAAACGTCAGCCATCCACCCAGTCCACTGGCCTGACGAGCTACTCCGATTTCTCGACCTCAACAGGTTCATTAACTAAGTAGCTGCGTTGTCCCGGCAACTCGACAGGGTCCTCATCACATATTTAGTCCTGTATACCAGTTGGAAGCGAATGCTGAAGAGTTGTCAAGTGTACTGCAGTGAAGGGCGTTTAAGGGCGGCAGGTCCACCTCTTGTAATTAGCGTCAAGCGGGACAAAACGCTTACTCAGCTATTGGGAAGCACCAGCGAAGGGAGAGCGATGTATTTTCAATTAAGCCTTCAGAGTTTCACTCTTTCTAATATACTACACTATATTATAAACTGTAACCATCTTTAATTCTCGTAATTTCTTTGTTCTTTTAACCATCCATCACAAAGAGAGCATTTTTATTTAAATGTCGGCTACTTTATCTGAATCAATTCGCATTAGTATTCAATCTACCCACGCACCTGCCTTATTCCGTTTGTTTGCCGCCACGTAATGAGTTTCTCAATTCATTATTAATTAAAGCCTAAATAAACTCTGGCTAAATTATTATCAATCCCACCCAGAGCCGGTCGCAAAGTGAAAAATTTCCCGCCACCAGTGCCCAACCCAGCCGAAACGCCACCAGAAAGCACCACTCCCTGAATGGGAAACCAAGGCAGAGGCAAACGCAAAGGCACGGAGCGCAAATGTTTGTTTGCCTAACGCGGTTCGATTTATTTGCATTTGGTTAATTGAAATAATTGTCCTTAATTTGTTTGTGCCTCTGAGCAATGACAAGCCCCCAACCACAACTCCACTCCTTCCCATTCGACTCCGGCGAGTCCTTCTTCGGGGCTCTCCGCAATTGATTGTCTGCGATTCGCGTCGCTAATGGTGGGGAAATCAATTACTTCTAAGCACTCGACGGGTAACAGGGAAGGGGAAACGAGGTTCTCGGCGGGGCCCGGCACAAAAAATTGATTAAAATTGATTTACGGCCGACAGCCACCGACAAAAGTCAAATGGCAAGCCAGACACCGAGGCCATCTTTCCTGCCAATCCGTCGACCTGGATTTATTTTTTAGGAGGACAGTTTTTACAATGTGGCAGCCAAGAAATTCACAAATAAGTTGTATTTTTGGAATCCTTATGTCTCTACTAAATCTGATCATTGAGTCATGACATTTTAAATATTGTCCCTCCCTCACATATTTTTATTTGTAATTATAATTTGTTTCTCTTTTTTAAAAATTGTATACAATTGTATACAATATTACTGGCATACTATTACATTTCTTATATATGTCCTTTAATAAATATCAAACTCTAAAATTAGCAAAATTTTCTCTAATTCTAATTTTGTAATATTTTGTTGTTCCACTTTAGATATGCACATATTCCTATTATCACCTCATTAGATACCCATAATATTCGACAGAATATTAAATTTACATTTACCTAAAAATATGTATCATGTAACATTTAATTAACGAACATCATTGCCGTATTATTTCATTAATATCGCACAAAAATATAGTATGCTGGTACGACCTATAGTTCGGTTTACATTATGTAAAATTGTGTACTAAAAATATCCTGAAGTTGGCTTTGGACTTAAGAAGTACCCTTTATACACTTTAAATATTGTCAACTAAATGTCAGTATTTCAGTTGAACGATTATTTTCATTAAATAAATTAACATTAAATTATACAATTAAAACAATACAGTCAAAAGCGTTTTTAAATAATTAATATATGTCTTAGCCTTGCATATTTTTCCACTAGCAACCCTTAATCGAATATACCCATGTGTCTCTGCTTACAAGCCACTCATTCCTTTCAATTGCCCCAAAAACATTCTATTTTATTTCTGCCAACTCAGCGTCGCCCAGCGATGTGTGCGAAATACTTTACGTTGGCTGGTAATTTTGCGAAATTTTCATAAGCGAGCATTATGAAAATATTTGCGGTTATTAACGAACAGAAACGAATTGAATTGAATTGGATGCATTGAGTGTGGTCAGAGGATGGGGCACACGCATGCCGAATTTTGTGCAACCTAATGCATTTGTCAGAGCGACTTAAAATCAATATCAATATCGATAATAACGTTCCCCGCTGTTGCAGCATTCGTGTGGGTATTTCTCCATTTGCAGGCAATTAAAATGCGACAGCCACAAAGTGTCGAGTTCCCTTTTGGTCCTGGAGCCCTGCGCTTTACATTTCCCAACATCGCATGCATTTTAATGGAGTTGGAAAAACGCGGGGAAAATAATTGATGCATTAGCCATCAGGGGGTCCTGCGGGAGGGTCTGGCAGTTGGCAGTATCCACCAATCTTCTCGATCAATGCACCCAATAGCAAACTGTCAAGACAGTGGAAATAGGTTACAAGCTTGGGATGTAGAACTACAGTTTATGAAAGGTTAAGAAAAAAGGTATAAATAGAAAATGTGAGAAAAACTAAGTTCATAATTTGAAATGGTTTAAGGGAGACAACATCTGAGCTAAGAAATTCATACTTTTGATTATTAAAGTAAAGTCATTTAACGAGTTAAAAACTTATCCAATGTATGATAATTTAAACTTAAAAATTTGTTATTTTTTGGACACTAAGCTTCAGGGAAAAGACCCACTGTTCGTCAACTGTCGCGCCTCGTATTCATAAATCAAATGAACGAAAATGCATTTTCAATGTTTTTTCCTGAATGTTGATTATGACTATTTGATATTTGCTCCAATTGACTGCCAAGAGGGGAGCTGGGAGCTGCATTTACAAGCGCTTGGCCCTGGCCAACAAAATATTCATAATGCGGCTTACATGTCGTATGCGTGATGTGTTATTCTTTTTGCGGCTTGCGGACCAAATCCCGCCGCAGGATTTCGATGGAGTGAACTGCGGATTGCGGAATGGAAAAACTGCGTGCTTAGCGGTTTCGGTTTGCTGCATGTTACTGCCAGGTCCCATATCTGTCGCCCTATTAGCACCATCTAACACTCTCCTCCCCAGCCACCTCTCTCGTTGTCATTGGTATCTCTTTTTCCCAGACGTGAATTTCCAAATTGAAATAAATTGAAATGCGTTTTCAGTGTTTATGCCATGTCCATGGCTGAGGGTCCGGAGGTGGGTCAAAGGAAGCGGATTTATGGCGGTTCGGTTGGGTTTGATTTAAACAGAAAAAATTGCAACTGACAGTTGGCTTTTGGGCTTTATTATTTGGGAATGAAAAATAAATTAAATGTTTAATAATATAACATTAAACTTTTACGCATTTCTTAGTCGAACTTTTATGAGAAAATGTTTATCTTATTTTATTTTCGAAAATTAGGTAGACTTCATTTTAGTTAATAGAACTTCATGCCAAGACATAATTTGTAGATTTAATTAAATAAATACGATTTGTCCATTAATTAATTTATTTTTGATTGTTTAAAGTTGTGTTTTTTCTTATTTTAAATATATTTCATGGTAGCAACTGCTGCTATTTACCAACTTAAATACCAATTTGTATATGACGTGCCAAGTGAGCTGCATAATGGACTTGCCATGGCCATATCAATGCTCAGCCATCGTGGCAGTGGGACCGGAAAAGTGGTAGCAGGGAACGGTCGAATGGTCGGTAGCAACAGCAGCTGTCCAGCCTGCCAGGACCACGCCTCAACTGCGAAACCTACTAAGGGGAACCCAAAACAGAAACCAAAATCGTAGCATTCTTTTTATAGCAGTGATTTACATATTTACGCTCAGAAAATAATTAGAAAATTAATTATACGGAATTATTCTTTATTTTTTACAAATGTTATAAAATTAGCATTCTTTAAATACATAAAAGTGTACTCAAATATATGAAGCAAATTTTCAATTTGATACCGAATAATGTAATCTCAAGATACACATATTTTCTTTCTGTGTACTCTGTGCATATTTATACGCTGTCTTTTACTCTGCATTCTGTTTCGCTTTCGCACATATGTATGGAGCTTACTAGTTCAATGTTCGTTGCTATTTTGTATGTTGTTATTTCTACAATATTTTTATTTTTTTGGTTTTTGGATTTTTCCAACTTTGCTTTCGAATGGTGTTAAGGACGGTGTGTTGGAGGAGAGGGGTTAAGAGAAGTTACCGCGGCAATCGTGAACGTTCAGGTGCACCGCAGTGGCAGCAACAGAAACAATGAAAGGTAATAATAACATCCAGACCAGCGAAACGAAGGGAGGATTGCTACAAAAAAAGCTAACAAAAAATCGGATACGAACAGAAATTTATATTTGTAAAAAAATGCACACTGAAAACAGGAAGCGGAATTGTTTATTGTCTCGGTTGTGGTTTCTTGTTATTATTTTTGTTGGTGCTTTTACTGCAGTTCAAGTGCTCGTTGCACAAATCGATTAATATGGTCTATCAAGTCAGCCATGAAATACATTTTTAACTTCAGTTAAAGTAGCTTAAATATAAAGCTGTAAGCTGGCTAAAAAAAAATATATTTAAATTTAAAAAAATGAAAAATTAAAGCAAATAATATTAACTTTCCTACCACCCACCGAAAGTTCATTCTTTACGATTTGGTATTTATTAAAATCAAGACAACTTTTGTAAATTAATAAATTCGCTCAATGCATCAACAAATTGCAGCCAAAATACAAAAGGTTTAATCAAATCCTCGGTAACCATAAAGAAATTTGCCAGTAAAATTCAATTACCAACCATTGTGGATATAGTAACCGAGTACATATACCATTATTCATTTCATTTATGGCAGTCAATTCATTTCATTTCAATTGTTTTTTGGCTCAGTCGCACTCATGGCGAATGCGTAATTTTGTGGGCCAGCTGGCTGAGAGCAAACAGAAGGGCTGCTTGAAAATTAATTAACAGCCAAGGTAGCGAGCTCTCTAACCCAAAGGGGGGAATAGTTTTAAAACCACAAATGGGGTCTCTACGAAAAAAAGTAAGAAAAATCAAATGCTAAATCCAATCGTTCCCTCAAGTAGGAGCCAAAGCAAAGCCCCAAAAATCCATTCAAATGCTACAGATTGGATTGGATTAACCAAACCTGAGGTACGAAAACTTTACAAGCAAAGCACTCACTCACTCACAGCCCTGCTGCTCGGCAGCAAATCAGTTTTAATTGATATTTACCAAAGTGCTCGTGTAAGCAAACACTTTCCAATTTGCGTCGTCTTTCCAGCAAAATTTTACACGCTTTTCCCAACCCTTTTTCCTAAAAGCTGCTGCGCAACGAGGTGGCCCACAGCATTCTAAAATAAAACGCAAATAATTATACCTTTACTTTGTGTATTGTTCGGCGCTATATTGAGGTAGGTATGGGTTTATTTTATTAGTTTGGTTGCAGTATCCTGTAATACATTTAAAGAATGGTTTGGTTTTGTGAAACAGAACGTTTAAAAACAAATTAAAGCACACAAATAATCTAATTTTAAAGGTACATATGTATTGCTGGGATAAAACACTATTACTATAATTAATATAAGATTTGATCTGTAAACTTTTTCCTAAACATATTTGTACAATTTATAATATTTAAATATCTAATTACACCAGCTACGATTTTAAGCTAACATTTATAATGTTTGAATTAAATTAAAATCAGTTATAGCCCTGTTTTAAAAAAGAAAACATTACATTTTTTCTCTTGATTCTCCAAGCATTTTCTTTAACTGCAAAACAGAGGTAATCTTTCGTCGCTTTCCCTGCAGCTCGAGGATTTCCCAATCGCTGTCATTGTTGGCAATTGGTAAACCAAAGCTGGACGCACTTGGCCAGCTTCTGTTGACAAACTGTTGAAAAGTGGTCGGTGGGAAATTAACGTTTCACCGCAAAAATGTTCGCCAGTCCGGCCAGCTCAGACTCACCATCGAGTGTACTACATATCCGGGCCAGAGTCCGGGTGAAGGAACTGCTACCGAGAACGGGTTTTTGGGACACAGTTACAGTTCCAGTTGCGTTCGGAGTTGCAATTTCCATTGCAATTGCACTGCACTTCACGCAGACACACAAAATTGTTAACCGAAAAAGTGCAGGCGGTTTGAGTGGTTGTCAATGGTTGTCACCGCCGCGTGGACGTGTGCGAGTGGGCGTGGGTGTGTGTATTCGTGTGTATGAGTGGGTGTGTGGCTTTTGCGGTATTGCCTTTGCACACACTTGCAGCGTTAATTGATCCTGCAGCAAGCGGCAATAAAGGATTTGATTTTCAGCATCACAAAAGACAGTTGAAAGCTGGGAACTAGCAGTTCGGACTCTATGATTTTCCAGTCCAGAGCTGCTCTCTGCACTGAGAAAAAGATTAACATTAAATAAACGTAAACAAACATAAACATTAGAATATATGCAATCTTTCCAAAAAGAACCAATATTCATGTAAAAAGTACAAATTTTTTATGAATTATGTATTTATTTAGAAAATATGTAGCTTTCATTTAAGATGAACCATTTAAAGAATTTAACAATATATTTAATTGCATAATTCTATTAAAAAATATAAATTTTTTTTTCAGTCTACCTCTCTCTAACAATCAGCTTGTGAGCGATTTCCTTGTAATTGAATTTTAAACTTTATTTACTGTTTGAACCCTCTATCCCCGATTCCTGCCCTTCTCTCGCTGCGTGTGTGTCTAAAGAGACAGTTACGCCTACCGGCAAGGGGGCGCGGCACTCTGGCAAAAAATAAAAATAGCAAAGAGTCGCAAAACTGGCAGTAAAATTTGTGCTGCGAATGTACTTACAGTTCAATTACCCAAGCTGGAAGCACCAGCATGCAAAAAGAACTCTTGAAACAACCTACCCAACCTTATAAACACTCCCTTCGCTCCTTTTCGAATCTGGTTAGAAAATACAAAACTCGGCAATTTTCAACCATTTCGCGATGTTCAGCCTGTCAATCAGAAGAGCGCACAAGCCAGACAACAGACGGAGGCTCTACCGAAGATTTTTCAAGGGGGGACTGCAGGACGAAGGACGAGCTGGCAGCTGGCTGGCGTGAGTGAATTATGGCCGTGTACTGATAGGGTGAAGGGATGAGCAAATATCGGGGAGTCTTTGGTTGGCAGTTACTTAGCCCTTCAACAAAAAAAATTCATCAAGCAACGAACAGTGGATTCTAGGGTTTAATTTATATTTTATGAACACCAGTAATTAATTAATAATTATATAATTACCGTTTGAAAATGGATGGTTATTTTCTACTGATAATAAAAGCCAAGCTTTCTCATCATACTATTCTTTCACTTTAAATTCCTTAAATTTATGCTTGTTAAAAAAAATTACTCTGTTTGTTTCACTTAAAACTATCTTAAATAAAAATGTGCTGAAAGCACTCATTCCCTTGTTTTTATTGCCCTCATCTGACATTTGACTGGCTGTTGTCGTTTTTGAAATACTGTAAATCCCTTCAAATACACATAGGGTTAACTGCTGTATACAAATAGCAGCTACTGTAAGCTCTTTTTGACATTCTGCCAAAAAATGTGAAGTGCAGGCAAGGCCAGACAGCTGGAGGATAGAGTAGGAGAGATGCTCATAAATGTTTCGCCCGACAGAACACAATAATTTTGTGCTGACTTCTTGTTGAAATTTGTAAATTTACGCTGAGCCAGGCCAAGCTCCCTCGAAACATGTGTCAGCCAATCAGATAGAATCGGCGGAATCGGAATCACAATCGGAATCAGACAGCTTGTAGATAATCACGCCAAGCCATTGACAGCTTTTGGGCCCAGATTCGGATGCGAACAATGCAGCCAGCAATAATAACAATAATGAAAATCATAATGGGGGAAATCGAAATGGAAACGAGCAGACTTTGCCAAAAATAGCACAATGCAGCGAATATTTAAACGTTTGTCAGCCCGATTAGAGAGCCCAAGTAGCGCCAAAGGGAGCGGGTTGAGCTCGGTCCGGACTATGGTTTCGGTGGCGCAAAATGTTTAGCCAAGCGGAGTCAGCACAAAAAATGCATTATTAATAAGTTGTTAAATTTGCCGAGTAAACAGAACTTGGCAAATAAATAATTCACAAGAGAAGGGGAGGAGAACGATTGGCAATGGGTACAGCGAGAGCAATACACTGAAGAGCTAGAATGCAGTGAGAAAATAATTTAATTAAAAATAATTACATTTTCTAAATTACAATATGAAAAGCTTATACATTAAAGCACATAAAACTAAAATCAACCCGTTTTTGGATGTTTAAGAAAAAATTGAATATAATATAAGTTAGGTTCCAACATGAATAGTTTTATCTGCTTTTTATAATGAATTTCAATAAATGTAGACATTTGATATTTTTTATTATCAAAATTATAGGCAAAATAAACCTTTTTCCCAGTGCATTAGTGAACTGCATCGAACTGAACCATAGTGAACTGGAAATTATGCACATCGCCTGTCGAAACGATGAAAAGCAACATTCCCATACCCGCTTTCCTCCTACGATTACAATATTTTGAATATTTTATGCCCGCGAGGGGTGTACGGGAACTGGATGGAAAACCAAATGTTCGATGACTGTGGTGCTCCTCTCCTTCCCTTGCCGTTACCGCCCTGGATTTTTCGTGTTTTTCTGGCTGTCATATCGCCGTGGATGGAAGTGTGGATGTGGATGTGTGCAGGCGGCTGACTCTAATGCAATTTTCCTCGGCGCACGATGTGTTGCTCGATGTCAACGTGATGTCCGCCTTCGAGGGCTGTCTTCTTCTCAGGAATAGAGGCAGCAGGACTTGAAGGAGGAGGAGTTGGTGCTGCCGCATCTGGATTCAATGCGCACAGCTGGCGATGGAATAATATCAAACTGTGTTTATGCATTTGCAATGCAGCAGCAGCAGCAGGGGGCAGAATGTGGGAAGGGCACTGTGACAGCTCCTTGATGTATGCAACTGCATCGCCGAGACCTGTTTACGCCCCAAAACCCTTTTTGGTCCTTTTCCCAAATGCGTTTATGTTCTCAAGCTATTTTTACTTTTAATATCCTATCAAAGGGAATGATAATTTCTAAGAGTTTTCACTGACATTTTCCAATAAAAAAAATTCTATAAATACTTAAAAATAAACTATGGGAATGAGTAACCTTGATCCATAAATATCAATCGATAGAAAATAGATGGTATTCCACCCACCTAATTCGTAAATTTCCTAATAATTGATACGATCTCACGATGTGTGAGGAAAACCTCTTAAGGGGAGCTGCATCCTCCAATAAATACAACTCACCGCCAATGTTCATTTTACGAGCAACTTGCCACGCGATAGAAAAGGATGCAGGAATGCAGAAGGAAGGAGACAAGTTGCGGAGCAAGTGTCAATTACGCCGTAATGGCCAAAGGATGACCGAAAAGGCCGCAGCAAAGTGGGCAAGTGGTCAGACTGCTCCATTTTTGCTGCAGTCATCAGCAGCAGGACCAGTCGAAAGCGCAAGTGATAGCGGCGAGAGCAGGACGACAATCAACGCTTCTGGCCGGACAAGGATATTATCGAGGAGCTTTGAAGTGGCCACACCACCATCGCATCAGGATGATGACAATGGTTTGACTGGCTTCGGTTTAGGTTGAAGAAGTCCCGGCAGCAGCAACAATCGCACCAACAGCAACAACAAGGACACCACCAAGTGCGAAACGGAAGTCGACAAAAAGCCGGAAACAGGAAATGTAGCAAACACTAAATCAGTGAAGTGCACTAGAACATACTCACTTACACAATACGGTTTATGGTAATATATTTGAAGACAACTAAGATCAAGGATAAAGTAACACTGTTCTAAAATTTAAAAAAAATAAATAAATAAATCAATGAATGAAAATCCTTGTTTAGAATCTTTCTTTTTCTAGTTCTTAAAATTAACTTTATAAAATATCCACCTTTTTTATTATTATTTTCAAATTTATAGAACCCCCAAATCTATATTAATACCCTTCAGTGTTGGTTGTCATTTCCAAGTGTCCTTGTGTTGTGTATTTGATATTGGACAGGAAGTGCCATTGGCTTGGCTCTTTGCTGTCTGCAATGTAACTGATGTTGGCAAATATTGATTCCTTATAGCAAATGAATTGAAAGGATCCCGGGACGCGTGACGGGCAACGTCGACACGTCATAAATCAGCGGGCAGATTCCAAGACCTCAGCTCTGATGTATTTCAATTAACTCTGGCATTCCCTTTGAAGTCGAAATTAGCCAAGGGGACGAAGGGCCATTGTGTAGATGGGTGGGAATATGCAAAATATGTGATTACGTGCGACCAGCAACCCATTCGTGCATCACAAGGATGTGCCATACATGGGCTCCGCTTTCTTATTCAGCTGACACTGCCTTCTCCTTGGCAGGACCCCCGCTCATCCTTCCTCCTCATCAGCGATGTGGCCCAATGTCAAATTACCCGCAGACAACGCGGTTTGCTACTGTTGACAATTTCTGTCACTGCCGCTTCTTCTTCTTGTTGCTCCCATATCCTTGAGATGTGCGGGAGTTGCCAAAAAAGAAAGCTCGAGGGCGTGACAGTTGTTCGTCATCAGCAAGTTGGCAGCCAACCGAAAAAAATGCAAGAGGCCGTTAGAGACTAACAAAAAATTACCGCTTCTGTCAACATTTATGATCTATATGTATAAAAGTAAAAAAGTGTTAACAAAAATGTATCTGTATAAAAGTATTCTTTAAATATATCAATTTATTTATTTATCTAATGCTTACAATAAGTTCTAAACTGAGAGCTAACGTTAAGTTAATTAAGTAATTATCATCAAATTAATAATGATTATTTTTAAATTCAATAGCTCTTTTCCTTATTTGATATAACTTTCTATTCCAATTGCTTTCGCCAAATAAACGAAATTTAATTAAGACCACTTTAGACAGCCATTCGTATGCTGTTACGATTTTCAGAACTTTTATCACATGTTGGTCCTTTATAAAAACTGTCTAAAGAATAACCAAATAATTAAGACAGAGACAAGTCTAAAACAGAAAAGAAAATGAGATAAAAGTTTCTTCCGTAACATCAATTTTAAGAAATGGTTTAGAAGGCAAAAACTAAATGTCATGCACTTAAAAACTATAAATTATGTATAAAACAAGGAATATTGGACTGAAGCACTAAATTTAATAAATCTTTTTTTATATTAAATATCATAAATACCATAGACATATTAGACCAAATCAACTAGATTTATTTGCCTTTGTGTGTATTTTATTTGAATTTTAAGGAAAATAAATTTATCTTTTAATATATTGCACAAGTTTTGCTCTCTCATATAAATATATATGTCTTACCTCTAGCCTCAAAATATTTTCGAGCAGTGGGAGAACGATTCCTCAAAAATAAGAGACTTGAAAAAAAAGGAAAGCAACTTGATTCCCTTTTGTTGTTCTGGCTCCATTTTGAGTTCAACTCCTGCAGCTAGCTGCAACCCGTCTCCTGGGCTCCAGGTCTTTTGACACGTTTAATGGTCTGTGCCTGCTGTGGCCCTGCTGTTGTCCTGCCCGAAAATCCTGCTCCTTCGCCAGCGTTGTCCTGAATCCCGCTGCTCCCTCCTGTTGCGGTCGCACTGCGGCTCCGAGCTGACAGCTTTCGGCTCAGTGGCATCTCTGCAGTGTGGACTGTGTGCTCCTTTCCAGCTCCAATTGCAGGAAAGCTTCACTACCAGTGCCATTGCCATTGCCAGGTAACCCAGCTCCATCACACTTTGATTTTGCATTCCGTTTCACTTGCCCAGTGCTCCGGCTCTTTTTGTCCACTTAGATTTTTAATGGCGTTCTCAGTGTGCGCCCCAGGAAAACTTGCTAAAAAAAAATTCTGCTTCTGGCTCCATTCTCGGGTTTTCCCCTCTTCCCGGTTTTCTTTCTTTTTTTTTTTTTTTTGTTCTTTGCGTGAGGAAGTGATTACTTAGCGGTTTCTCACGCGGTTGTCATGCGGCATTTGGCGTATGACAAACTAGTTGACTCAACTAAGCTGCACAATGGTCCACGAAGATGGAGACATTTATGTGAATTTGCAAAGAATAAAGGTGTTTTGAAGTTCCATAAAATTCAAGCAAACATGTACAAATTATAATTTATAAGCCAGTTACCCCAATCGATGTTGTTTCAACATCACTGGGACTTCAATGACAATACCTTGTTGCCACCTTTCAACCAAAATGGACTGTACTAATAATGGGAAACTAGCCGGGTAAATGGCAATGGCCGGGCACATAAAACCCAAGTGTGTGTGTTTTTCCCCGCCCGTTTATCGGATTATCCATTTGGCATTGTATTTCGAGTGCGCGGCAAATGGGTTCCACATAAAATCAAATAAATGAGTGGCAATTTGGTGAAGGGCTACCATTTTTATTTTGAACTTGCCCCTCTCTCTCCCTTTTTTTCTGTTGCATAATTGTATTTGTCGATGTGAATGTGCCGTCATTGTTTGCTGATCTTTAGTGCTGTTCTAACTGTGATTGCCATATGGGAGGCGTTAGAGGGCGGGGCAGCGACAAGTTTATTGAGTTACAAAGGAAAAGCCATAGAGTTGATATTGACAGCAACAAGAGATGAATACGTACGTGGTGACAAAAGGCATAACAAGTGTCTCAAAGAAAAAAATCAATAGTGTCTTAGATTTTAGGGTTTAGATTTTTATTCATTTATCTCGTACTAATAAATAATTATATTATTTAAATACTATTTCTAGAAATAACGTTTGAAAGACAGTAATAGAGTTTATAAACATATATAAATCTGGAAATAATAATAATTGAC